>CAJHQQ010002003.1:0-75665 GCA_905132885.1 Moricandia moricandioides
ATAGAAAAAATATATATAACTCTTTAGGGGTGCTCTAATAACAAATGAATAAAATTTTACGAATATTACATTTGCACCAACATTTGATTAGAAATGTAAGAATACAAATATTTCTGGATCACGATACATTCATATCTCTTCAGTGACAACACGTTCGTACCTCTCAAATCACGACACGTTCATACCTATTTGTTGACGAAACGTTCTCCTAACGTGATATATTTCTGATTTAAGTACCAGATGCTAACAATCTATGGGAGAACCTTCAAAGATGATTTTCAGTTAAGAACGGCGTGCGTATTCATCAGCTTAGGGATGCTATCAATACGTGTCAACAGAATGGCCAAACTGTTATCGAGTATTACAGACGACTTTCCAAGCTTTGGGAAGAACTCGACAATCTCAAGACAACTCGCTCATGCTCCTGTGAAGCCTCCGTTGATATTGAGAAAGAAAGAGAAGAAATTCGTGTTCATAAGTTCTTATTTGGGCTTGATGAAACCCGCTTCCGCAACATACGTTCGCAGATTATTGACGAATATCCATTGCCAGATATCGACAATGTTTACTCACGTGTCATCCGAGAAGAGCAACACAATAATAGTACTCGATCTCTAGAACTAAAAGCAGAGGCCATTGGCTTCTCTGCTCAAACAGAGACACCAAAGACGGATCCTCCGCAAGCTGTTGCGTCCGTCATACGTAGCCGGGACCCAAATAGGACGTGTTCTCACTGCTCTCGGAAGGGACACGACCAAACAGAGTGCTTTCTATTACATGGATATCCGGAGTGGTGGAATGATAAACAAAGAAACAATCAAAATACAGGAGGCGCTTCCTACGGTTCTAATCAGAGGGGACGTGGTGGATGGTTCTCTAACTCCAGCAATCGTGGTAGAGGACGATCAAATACAACAAGAGCAGTCTCGAATAATACAACATTTGGGTTATCTATTAACAATGACCAGATCACTCAACTTATTCAGCTTCTTCAGTCCTCTCG
Organism: Moricandia moricandioides; assembly: GCA_905132885.1. Lineage (NCBI taxonomy): Eukaryota > Viridiplantae > Streptophyta > Magnoliopsida > Brassicales > Brassicaceae > Moricandia > Moricandia moricandioides. The sequence goes on from CAJHQQ010002003.1 coordinate 1,004, forward strand.
ATCGAACATATCGTCTGAGAGATTGTCTTGTAAAACTAAGTTTACTGATGTTATAATTGATACATGGGCTTCTCATCATATGACAGGGAATCTATCACTCTTACGTGATGTTACAGACATACTCCCATCATCAGTTAAATTTCCTGATGGTAATAAATCGCGAGCAGTCCAGAAAGGAACTTTGGTCCTTAGTCGCGATTATTATTTGAAAGACGTGTTATACGTTCCTGATTTTACTTGCACCCTCATATCGGTTTCCTGCTTATTGAAACAAACCGGATGTATTGCCATATTTACTGATATACTTTGTGTATTGCAGGACCGTTTTACGAAGACCCTGATTGGAACGGGTGAAGAGCGTGAGGGGGTTTATTACTTCACGTGCGTCACAGCGGCACGAGTTCATACAACTACAAATGCATCGACATCTGAGTTATGGCATCGACGACTTGGACACCCGTCTTCCCGTGTTTTGTCACTTTTACCGATTTTAGAAAAATTGAAATTTGATTCTGAGCAACCGTGTGAGATCTGTTTTCGAGCTAAGCAGACTCGTTGTGTTTTTCCTGATAGTTTTAATAAAGCTTCTGCATTTTTTTCCTTCATCCATTGTGATGTTTGGGGTCCTTATCGTATACCTTCTTCGTGTGGTGCAAAATATTTTCTAACTATCGTCGATGATTACTCTAGAGCAGTGTGGACATACCTAATGCTGGAAAAGTCGAAAGTATCAAAACTCCTTCCAGATTTCTTTGCCTTATGTGAATGACAGTTTGGGAAAAAGGTTTAGAAAATTTGAACAGATAATGGCTCGGAATTCATGGTTTTATCATCTTTCTTCAGGAAACAAGGAGTTGAACATCAAACCTCTTGTGTGGATACACCACAACAAAATGGTCGTGTCGAACGAAAGCATAGACATCTGCTCAATGTCTCCAGAGCCTGCCTTTTTCAAGCTCGGTTGCTGTCTACGTTCTGGGGTGAAAGCATACTCACCGCAGCTCATCTTATTAACTACACGCCGACTCAGATCCTACAAGGCCGGACTCCATACGAACTTCTATTTGGAAAGAAGCCAAACTTTGATCAATTACGAGTTTTTGGCTGCTTATGTTATGCTCATAAAAAGTCTCGCGACAAAGACAAATTTGGAGATCGTAGCCGTAAATGCATATTTGTGGGTTATCCGTATGGTAAGAAAGCTTGGAGAGTGTATGATCTTGATACACAAGAATTATTTACCAGTCGGGATGTTGTGTTTTTCGAGTACAAGTTTCCAGGAATTGGTAAGGACGACTATGTCTTACCTCCTTTGAATCAAACGCATTCGGCGGCTGATGACTGGATTGTCCCATTACCTGAATCAAGGGGGAGTGTTGTGCCACCCTTAATACCAGCACCGCAGACCTCTCAAAGGCAACGAGTGCTCCTGATAGCATGCTGCGGTCTTCTAATACGGCTGAGGATGCTTCATTCGCCGAACCATCGCCATCAACTGAGGGTACTTCATTATCATCTTCTCCGGTAGCACCGACACCTCAGTCTTCTACTCATCCGGAACAACATACTAATGATACACCTCCATATTCACCAGGAATACCTGAGATTCTTGGTCGTGGTCAGAGACTGAAAACACCGTCCATTCTCCTTAAAGACTATGTCACTCATTGGGCGAGCTGTGATAATAAACCCTCTCACGATCTCTCCTTGCCTGATCACGGTCCTTTACAAACGGTCTCAGGTAATACTCCGTATCATATCTCCAATTATGTTTCTAACCAGTCTTTCTCATATACACATCGAGCTTTCATGACGTCGATCGTTAATAATGGTGTGCCGCACTCCTACAAGGAAGCATCAAAACAAAAGGTATGGCGTGATGCAATTTCTAAAGAAGTGGACGCCTTCGAAATTACTCAAACATGGGACATCACTGATCTCCCACCAGGTCGTAAGGCTCTTGGTAATACGTGGTTATTCTCCAATAAATATAACGTGAATGGAACACTTGAAAGACGCAAGGCACGCTTGGTCGTTTGTGGCAATAATCAAACTAAAGGAGAGGATTTCAATGAAACATTTGCACCGGTAGCCAAGTTATCTATTGTCCGTTTTATTTTAAAAATCGCTGCAGCAAAAGGTTGGCTGGTTCATCAAATGGATGTCCATAATGCCTTTCTTCATGGAGATCTTGATGAAGAAATTTATATGAAACTACCACAAGGCTATACATGTTTGGATCCCAATAAGGATTGTCGGTTAAAGAAATCGTTGTATGGCCTGCGCCAAGCTTCGAGGTGTTGGTATGCTAAACTTGCTACTGCGCTTACAAAGTTTGGGTTTTCTCATGATCATATGAACCACTCTTTGTTTTCTAAAGTACGAGGATCCATATGTATTCATATACTCATTTACGTGGATGATTTCGTCATTGCTTGTAATGATGTTACAGTCTTAAAAGAGTTCAAGACTTATTTACAAAGCTGTTTTCGAATGAAGGACCTTGGTAAACTTAAGTATTTTCTCGGTCTGGAGGTGGCTTGCAATGCATCTGGTTTCTATATCTCACAGAAAAAATATGCCCTGGATATTATATCTGAAATGGGTCTCCTTGGGGCAAAACCATCTCTGGTTCCCATTGAGTTGAATCATAAACTTGCAGTCGCTGAAGGTCCACTTGCTGATGCTAAACAATATCGTAGGCTCGTCGGACGTCTGATTTATCTTACTAACACTCGTCCTGATCTAGGATATTCGGTCCATATATTGTCGCAATTTATGCAGAAGCCTCTCTTACTACATTGGGAAGCAGCACTTCGTGTAGTTAGGTATCTCAAAGGATGTCTAGGTCAAGGCATTTTCTTGAACTCTAATGCCAGTCTTCAAATCAGTGCTTACTGTGATTCGGATTGGTCTGCGTGTCCTATCACTCGGCGGTCACTTAGTGCATATATCGTGTTTCTTGGTAATTCACCGATCTCCTGGAAGACAAAGAAGCAAGATATTGTTAGTCTTTCCTCTGATGAAGCAGAATATCGTGCTACGTCTGTCGCTCTCAAAGAACTCAAGCATATGAAGGGGCTATTACATTCATTCGGCATCTCTCATCCCATGCCAATGCAGCTCTTTTGTGACAGTAAATCTGCCATCCACATAGCTGTGAATCTAGTATTTCATGAGCGCACTAAACATATTGAACGAGATTGTCACCATGTTCGGGATGCTGTTCAATCCAAGCTTATAAGTACTGAGCATGTTTCTTCCACAAACCAACTCGCTGACATTCTTACGAAATCCCTGCCACGACCTCGCTTTGAAGATCTATTGTCCAAGTTGGGAGTTTGAAATCTTACACTTCCAACTTGAGGGGGAGTAATGAGATAATTACTATGAATTATACGATATTTCCTATTTAGCATAAGTTTAGGAGATATACTTCAAAGTCCTTATCAGATTAGGAGATTACTTGTTGTATAAATAGAGACTTTGGCCATGAGCATCAATAACACAAATGACCTTATCAAATATACATACGATTTCAAGGAGCTACTATGCAGTAGAGAATGCAGGGAGATACATGCAGAGAAGCTTTAGCACCAATTCCGTAGACGGAAAACCAAATCAGATTCCGATAATGGATTCTTTAAATCTCCATTATAATACCTTAAAATCGCTGGAAAATGAGTTCTTGTCCGGTCAGATGATGCGGCGAGTCTACAGTACAAGAGATTTGCAGGTCTCTGTTTTCTCTTGCTTTCTTTTTTTTGTTGTAATTTTGCTAAAACTTTTGATTTTGATTATCTTATTCAGAACCCAAGAAAGAATGTTGCAAAGCAGAGATCATCGGAGCCGTTTCCAGACGAGAAGAACTTTAAAGTGGGACGATACAGTGCAGAAGAACATAAAGAGAAGATCTCAAAGTACAGAGCTAAACGCAACCAGAGAAACTTTACCAAAACTATAAAGGTAAAATGACCGGGTGATTGTGGTCGAGTAGTAAGGAGGCGGGACTCGGACGCTAACACGTTTCAGGTTCGATCCACTTGTTACGCGAAACTAAGTCATAATTATCATGGTCACCTTAATTATACGAATATGGGTCCATGCCTTAGGGCCTATTTGAATACCCAGAAAAAGGTTTATCCGTGGGTTGCACCTCCACTTGGGGATTAGTCTGAAACAGGTTAATCAAAAAAAAAACTATAAAGGTAACGATCTTATTACATTTCCCAAAAAAATTGAAAGCTTTTAATTACTTTAATATTATTTTTTGTATTTTGATGGAAACAAAAAAGAAACAGTATGCATGCGGGTCGACGAGCTATTTCCCCACGATAAGTATCATATAGCATCAGATCCCCACCAAACTATGACCTAGTGTCAAATCTCCAGATTTGAAAGTTACAAACTTATTTCTCCACGAATTAACAATTTTGAATATATTTCTCCCTGAACCGATGTTTCGAAACTTAATTACCCATAGACCATGGTTTTACTTGGTTTATTGTTAATCAAATAGTTTAAACCGGCTAAACCAAACCAAAATTCAATTAAAACAATTTTTATTAAAGAATATTGTTTATTTTTTTGTTGAAATTTCAAAATATAGATTTTTTTGAATTCAAAAAAGATTTTTTAATTTTTTTTTAATATTTTTGCATTTTAAAAAAAATAAAATACAAAATTACATCAAGATTTTATGTTTACAAAATTTAACAAAATTACAATGAACAAATAAGCTTATTACTTTTTGTATATATTTTGAAATTTGAAAGCAAAAATTAAAATTTGATAAAAGTATATGTCAAAATCTATGTTTTCTTGAATTTTGAAGTAAATCAAATTTTCAAAAAAATAGATTTTTTGACATATATTTTTATCAAAATTTGATTTTTTTTTCTTTCAAATTAAAAAAAAAGAAAAAATTTAACAAGTTTATTTGTTCATTGTGATTTTATTAACATTTATAAGAATGAAATCTTGATGTAAGTTTTTTCTTTTAAATTTCAGAAAACAGAAAAATATAAACCTAATACAATATTCATTTATATAAATTGCTTAAAATGAATTTTGGTTTGGTTTAGTCGGTTTAAACTATTTGGTTAATAAAAAACCAACTAAAACCACGATCTATGGGTAATTAAGTTTTGAAGTATCGGTTCGGGGAGAAATACATTCGAAATTGTTAAATCGTGGAGAAATAAGTTTGTAACTTTCAAATCATGGAGAATTGACACTAGGTCATAGTTTGGTGGGGATCTGATGCTATATGATACATCTCGTGGGGAAATAGCTCGTCGACCCTATGCATGCAGGAAAACTTTGGCGGACAGTAGACCCCGGATACGTGGCAGATTCGCACGCAATGACGAATTTGTAGAGATTCCCAACATTGTAGACGACGACACCGAGCTTTGGGTATTTCATATTCTAAAACTAGTTTTCTTTTACTTGAATCTTATTTGTCAATACATACCAAATTTGTAATGCACGTACTATAGCTAATAACTCAGGTTTCAATTCAATAATACGTGTAACTGTCGATGATTAAATTGTTAGTTTCAGAAAAAAAAAACGATGATTAAAACCAAAACAATCTCAAACTGTTTCTACAAAGCTAAAACCATATGAAGGAATATAGGGAAATCGGCCAATTCCTATATCAACAGGGGCCAGCGATCCCGATCAGTACATAAATACGTTACCTGTGCGAAAACATACATCAACTAGTACAAAATTCAATTTCCATACATGAACTTTCAAAATTTGGTTTTAACATACGTTGACCTACTTTCCGTTAATCAAACATTAAGTTGTCGTTAACATGTAACATGAAATTGGTCAATTCCTACATCAACAATGACCAACAATCACAATCAATAGATAAACAAATCACATGTGCGAAAGCATACATCAACTAATACAAATTTAAATTCAATACATGAACTTTCGAAATTAGGTTTTAATATACATTGATCTCATTTTCACTAGTCAAATATTACCGAATATAAAATGTCTGTCACGTGTTGATTAAAAAAAGTTTTATTGTGGTACTTAAAATTTATTACGTGGTAAATGACTGAGAAAATAAATCATTTAGCCAAACGATTTTGTTCTCGTGTGACTCATTAGTAGTTTTGTTCTTTATTTATTTACTTCTTTTTTTTGATTTTTTTGGCAAAACAAAACGTAGCACAGAGAAGACAAAAAATAATAAAATTGAACAGAGAGAAACGAAAATGTATAAGATAGAAATTTTTCGTTTTTCTTTGTTTGATTTTGTATTGTGTTGTCTTCTATGTGTTTGGTTTTTTGCCGAAAAAGTCGAAAAAACAAAAAGTTAAAGAAAATTTAACTAATGAGTTACATGAAACAAAAATCATTTGTTCCAAATGATTTATTTTTTTTCAACCGGTTACCACGTAATATGTTAAAACTAGATTTCCAAAGTTCATGTATGGAATTTAAATTTTTTATTAGTTGATGTATGTTTTCGCACAAGTGAAACATTTATGTATTGATCGAGACAGTTGGTCCATGTTAATGTATGAATTGGCCAATTTTATGTTACATGTTAATGACAATTTAACGTTTGACAAACGGAAATTAAGTCAATGTATGTTAAAACCAAATTTTGAAAGTTCATGTATGAAAATTGAATTTCTTACTAATTCATGTATGTTTTCGCACAAGTAACGTGTTTATGTACTGATTGGGACCGTTAGCCCATGTTGACGAAAGAATTGGCCGATTTCCCGAAGGAATGTATGTATTTGTAAATTTAGAATTTGGTATCCAAATATTTTTGTATTTTATATAAAAATAAATTACATACAGGGGCGGACGCAGGCGTTACCATACGGGGGATGCCCCCAACAATTTTTTTATATCCCTTTAGTATTTAATATAGAGTATATAGAATGAATCCATAAAAAAAAATACAATGAAATTTTTATTTGTGCCCCTAATCAAAATGTAATTTTTTTTTGACTGAAGGCTTTCAAAGTGTAGTTCTAGAACCACTCTTGATTACATATGCTTCGCTTTTGCTTCATATATCTTTTTAAGAAACCATTGTGAAATTGTAGAGATAAAATAATTATTTCATATATTTTAAACATTCTTTTGCATATATCCTAAAGTACAATGTCATAAATAAATTTGGATACAATTAAAACACTGTATATGTTGAAAAACTAGTATACTATATAGTAATTGTTAACTGTGTGTGATTAAGAAAAATTGATCTCAGTTTGTTAAAATAATTATGTGCAGAAAATGAATGGGCTGCATGAGGTAGATGAAGCTTTTAGGAGCAGCTTTGTGGTGCAACCGTCTCACTTGCAATACACAGATTCTTCTTCTTTCTAATTAAATACTCTTAAGACCATCCAATAATTTCTAGAATGGAACGTACTTTGTATGTCTTTTTTATTGCAAATTTTTAATATATTGAAAATTACATGGCCCTTTGTGTGAATGTTGAAGTTTAGTAATGTAAATTCAACGTATGCACGAATTAAACCATTGACCCACGTCGAAGATTCCATTCTTTAATATAATGTCGATTTTATAAGAATTTTGATTAGTGGACCGAGACACTGATTTTGTTTTCTGTCTTTATCATGAAATTATTTTGTTATTTAATAATCCCCAACATGAACGATCTTAGTCATGTTAGGCATTTTCAATGGAACATTATTTTTCGCTCTATTCGAGTAAAAAACAACATCCTTCTATATTTCACATTATAATAGAGTCACTTTATTAAAGAATAAATCAATCGAGCAAATTTAATTCTATATTAAAATTACTTTATTTTAGAATAAAAAATAAAGAGGAAATAGTGTTTTATTGGAGATGATCTTAGTCTACGAAAAGCAAAAAATATTATTGCATCAAAAGCTTACAATATATTTCTTTTTCCATCAATATATATTTCAATTTCGATTTTTTTCTCTTTCAGAGATAGCTAACAAAACCATACTTGTTTCTTTCTGATTTTGTTGTCATCATTAGTTTTTCTAGGTCAAGCTAAAACATCATTACTTAAAAAAAGTTACCCTCCAAAATTTTAAATCGATTAGAATGAACCAAGTAGTGGTTCCTAGTAAATTTGGGACATGGTGTAAACCTATCTATTTTGTGTTCAATTTTTATTGGGAACAAAGTTGTTATTCTTGGCCTGTCTAAGTTTGAGTTTCAGCCTATGCAGTTTATATGGTAGTCGAGTAATATACGATGGCTATCCCTAATTATTAATCATAGGACAGTCCAAACTCGGGTCAGACAGTATGGTATTCAATCCACTTTGTATAACTACATGCATTTTTTCCGGGACCAATGGAATCAACCGATAAAATATATTAAAAAAATGTTAAGAATGACAAGAGCTAATTTTATCACAACCTCTGTCGCAACATTTACTTAGTTTAAGCCTTTTACAAAAAAAAAAAATATTACTTAGCTGAATAATAAAAGAGAAAGAGATTACATCAAATAAATAGCTAAAATGATAGATATCAAATAAGATGTCAAACCACTCTGGTGAAGATTCTTTTGCTTTCACAATGTTGACGAGAGTTTGAGAATCTTAAATTTCCAACGATTGGACATTTGATGAAAAGGCGATAATGCTCACATAACGCATGGTGAGGGCTTCACTCATTAGAGGCGATGAAACATAGGAGTAGAATCTCTGAAAGGTGGAAACTTTGAACCGAACCTTCCACACCTATAAACAAGCCAAAAAAAAACAAAATTCCCAGAAGTAGGATCCCATGAATCATCAACATTGCAAATATGTTGGTCAGTGGTGCAAGCACTGGTTGGGGGCAGAACAGGAATCTAGAAGATAGCATAGGGACCGATTTTGGAACCGTCTGCGCACATTGTCACTCCTTAGTATCAAGGATACTTTGTTGAAACTCCCAATTCAGAGAAAGACCTGCTATCAAGGATCAATTTTTTCTTATTTTTTCAAAATTTCCATAGGATCTAAGGCAAAAGTGGTACAAAGACACCAACAGGAGGAAGTCCTAACAGACTATGACCACCTATAATTGGACTAGAAACAGAGGATGTCAATAGACATGGTTTGTGTCTTAGTGGGAGCCGATCCCATACACATGAAGCAAATGGGAAATGTAGGAAAACATGGAGGTCGTCATGGCTCCACCACACCTAGCAAACTAAAAGGAATCCACACTGCATTTAATCAGATCACTAATCTGTATTGCTTTTTCATAACCTTTCATAGGAATTTCTTGAGTTTTAGGGAGATCTGTCGGTTCCAGATATTCTTTAACTAGTCAAAGCATTTCTCACCTATCAAACGATGGGTGGAATTCGTAATACTTATTCCACATCCTATCATAATAGAGTATTTCTCAGACTTCTCAATTAGCCAGACAAGAGCAACCAATGAGGAAGCCGAACTAGTAATTTTATTCAACACATGATCCTCGTACCGAGGTAAATGAAATTTTATCATATCTTTTTTCCATGAATTTGATATAGGACATAGGAGATTTCTGAACATAGAGGGAAGCCAATTTCAAAGGGGGAGGACCCATAGCAATTAAAGGTTGCAAGCAAGAGAGCAAGAGAGCCATGGATTGTTCCAAACCCTTATGATTTCTGGAGTTTATTCTCGTATGCCCTTAAAGGGAAAAAACTATTCTCTATATCCCCCATTTATTCTCAATACTCTTTTGTCTTTGCAAACCCTAAACTAACCTTCTATTTATTTATTATATCTCATCCACCTCATAAATACATTGAATTAAATAAATCAACTAGCACAAACAACCTTAACCAATCAGATCCAAGGTGGCCCCACATGTCTTCACTTTTTCCCACTGCTCCCTCTCTCCCATCGTGAGTCTTCTTCTTCTCCATTCTCCATTGACGAAATTGAAGCTTCTAAAACAGGTAAGTAAAGTCCGTTTTTGATGAATTTTTTTTTTCAAAATATCATGTAAATGTTAGGTATATCATGATTATGTTAAAAATATAAGATTTCATGAAAAAATTGGAGATTTTATGGAAGATTTTAAACACTGTGTTTATGGATTTAAAGTATATTTTATGTGTGTTTTTGATGAAATTATTAGTCAAATATTATTTAAAATAAGTGTATAACTCGGCTTGCGTTAAAAAATAATTGTTGATGAAAATTAAGAGAGATTTAAAAGGAGAATTTTTAAAATTATCTTCATGGGTTTTGGATAGAGATATATATATATTTACGTTCGTTTTTCTGATTTTTATTTGTGTAATTTCATTAGGATAGAGTATATATCATGGACACTGAAAATTCTGGGTATCCAAACAAATTCGTGTTTGAAAGTTAATTAGTTAGTGGAAGGATAATTTCTGGGTACTACTAAGATAACTAGTTTTACTAAGGTAAAATGATTTTACTAGTAATACTGGTACTACTATGCTAACGAGTTCTACTAGTATTACCGGTATTACTATGTTTGTAGATTTGAAAGAATTAATAGTAAGAGAAGACTTTAGGGTGTGAGAATGATTTTTTTTAATAATGATAATTTTAATGATAATTCCATTTTCTTGCACGAAAAATACAAAATCCGCATTGCACATTCATTTGTTTTGATTACGGGGGATATTATACGAAGGATGAGGCTGAAATATTTGAAAATAAGAAAACAAAATAATAAAGAAAGAAAGGGTAAGAAAAGAAAGGGAAATCTGAAGGGGTAATGAGAACATGAGTGGGGTAGTTAGAATAAAATTTTAGTAAGTGGGGTATATTAGAGTACTTCCCTAGAATATCATCAACGATTAAGTCTCTGCAGCTCAGATTTCTAAGCACTTATATTAATATTTTAATTTAAATTATTTACCTGATTAAACCTTAATATTTTAAAAAGAACACCAACATAAAAATGACAGCTGTAGAAATCAACTCTTCTCACTTCATCAGCGTTTTTTCCTGGAGAAATGTACCTCACCTTTTATTTCATTTTTTTACTTACTATGGTTATATTTTGTTATTATTTTCTGAAAAATATATTTTGAAAACCACTACTAATCATGCTTTTAATATTCATTTATGTAAGATTATGATAAATAAAAGAGTAGATAAGTAACCACAAATAATAATCTCCATTAGATCTGTAAAAATGTCATTACAATAGACTATAAAAAAAGAGGAAAAATTAGAATTGACTTACTCAAGAAGCCAAACACACATAGCTTACCAGGAAAGCTACAATAAAATATTTATTTGTTTTTGTTGTAGTTCCGCGAGCACTGTTCATGTTGGCTGCAAACTTCTTTATTTTATTTTAATACTCAATATTCAACACTCTCCCTCGAGCTTAATCATGAAAACCAGACAAATTTGGAAAACATGAAACCTCCCTCATTAAAAACCTCACAAAAAAAATCATTAGGACAAAACCTTGATGAGTGAAAAATAGTGGAGACTCCATGGTTAAGGGGATCAGCTGCTAGGTGTGAGATCAATGAGTTTAAGTGAGAGTGTATGGACTCAATGGTCTTCAGTCTTGCAGCCTTAGTGAACGCATCAGCAAGTTGATATTCATTTCTTGTATAACATGGCAATATCACTCCTTTGACTACCATCTGCCTCACCTTGTGACAATCAACTTCTATGTTCTTTGTCATCTCATGAAATACTAAGTTAGAGGCGATGTGGCTAGCTGCTTGGTTGTCACAGTGCATGGTCATGGGTGTTTTTGCCTCAATGCCAGGATCATTCAAGATACCCTTGATCCAAACTAACTCGTTTGTCAGCTTCAACATGGCTCTATACTCAGCTTCATCACTTGAGCAAGATACGACCTTTTGCTTCTTACTCTTCCAAGTAACTAAGTTCCCTCCAATGAAAGTACAATAACCAGTGGTCTATATTCTGTCCACTCTATCACCTTCCCAATCAACATCACCGTAGACAACAGCCTCTGAACTCCCATTGCGTCCCATCCAAACTCCTTGATCAGATAATCCATTCAAATACCTCATTATTCTGTCCACCATGTTCCAATGATGCATCTTTGAATTTTTCATATGTTGACTAACTTGATTCACAAAAAAACATATGTTTGGCTTGGTTATGGTCAAGTAGATCAACTTTCCAACCATCTTCCTATACAATTTAGCATCCTAAAATAGTTGGTTCTCTTCAATCTCTCCCTCAAGCAGAGCCTTGTATCCATCTTCAAGAGGGGTCTTAGTTGTCTTCCCTCCAAACTTGCCAGCTTCCTTCTACAAATCCAAGGTATACTTCCTCTGGGACATATATAAACCCTCCTTAGATCTGCAAATATCAATCCAAAGAAAGTATTTCATCTCTTCTAAGTCTTTGATGTCAAACACTGACTTTAGGAAGTCCTTAGTAGCTTGGATCCCTGCCTTATCACTTCCGGCTATAATGAGATCATCAACATACACCACAATGACTATAATCCATGATGGTCCAGCAAGCGTGAGGAGAGTATGGTCGAGTTCAGACTTCTTGAAACCTCTCTCATTAAGTGTTGTGCTCAGCTTATTGTACCATGCTCTAGGAGACTGCTTCAGACCATATATAGCCTTCTTGAAGCTCAAAGCATTCTCTGGCTTCGCAAGATCCTCAAGACCAGGAGGTGGATGCATGTATACTTCATTTTCAAGCTCTCTTTGCAAGAATGCATTCTTCACATCCATTTGTCAAAATCTCCACTCAAGGTTTTACTGCAAGTGATAGAACTATTCTAATTGTATGCAGCTTGACAACATGAGCAAAAGTATCAATGTAGTTCTCTCCATAGGTTTGAGTAAACCTGCTTGTCACCAGTCTTGTCTTTTTCTTATCAGGCTGCCCGTTTTCAAGGTACTTGATTGTGAAAATCCATTTGCTTGATACAACCTTCTTTTCTTTAGGTAATTCACTTTCATGCCAAGCATCATTCCTTATTATTGTATCTCTTTCATCTCCTACTGAGTCTCTCTAGTCCTTGTGTTTCATGGCTTCTTCATAAGATCTTGGAACTTCATTCTCATCCAAGTTACACATGAAAGCCTAATTTTCTTTTGAATAAGATGCAAAGGAGCACATACCCTGAGTTGGATGAGCTACAGCTTGCGCATTATAATACACTCTGGTGTTGATCCAGTTTGATGAGTCTTTCTTCACCCTCGTACTTCTTCTCATGGGTTGAACTTCTGGTTGAGCTTGTGTTTCATTAATCTATTTTGGATCATGAAGCTCTTTCTGCTCATCTTCACTACTTTGAGCAAAATCCTATTTTTTCTCATCTTGATCATGATTTCCCGAATCCTCCTGTTGTTTTTGCACTCAAGATTCATGTCCATTCCCCCCTTCATAATGAAGAGTGGATGTTCTTTCAGTTTCTTCAGCTTGAACATATGGGGTTCCCTGCTAGGTTCCTGATATTGTGTCTATTAATCCCAAGACTCTCCAACACCATTTTGAGATTTGTTGCCTTGTCTGATGGGGTTTGAGAGAGGTCATTCAGGTCATCCCATTTCTTCTCCTCGTAATATTCTTTAGACTCAATAAATTTGACATCTCTGGATACTAAAACATTCCTTATTTCTAGATCATAGCACGTATACCCTTTCTCAGTGATAAAATATCCAATGAACATAGCCTTAGTTCCCTTTGCATCCATCTTGCTCATATGTTCCCTTGGAATCATCACATAACAGAGGCATCCAAACACACGCAAATGCTCAATGTATGGTTTAGTCTTGTTCAAAATTTCAAATGGGGATAGGTTCTTAAAGACTCTAGTAGGAATCTTGTTGTTGAGGTAACAAGCAGACAACTGCATCACTCCAAACACGTTTTGGAACAATGCAGTAAAACATCATTGATCTTGCAACTTCCATCGTATACATATTCTTCTTTTCAAAAACACCATTTTGTTGTAGAGTATAAAAGTAGCTTGTTTGATGAACTATGCCATGCTTTGTCAGGTAATTCTTGAATGCATGGATTGTGTATTCACTCCCATTGTTTGACCTCACTACCTTCACAGTAGCATTGAAGTGATTAGTAACATATGTCTGGAAGTTTATAAATGCATCTAGCACTTTATCTTTAGAGGGCAGCAAAGTGACCTATGTATACTTGGACTTTTTATCTATGAAAGTCACAAATAATTTATGATTGTCTCTAAAAACACATGGAGATATCCAAATCAGAATGAATTATGTCAAAAAAAAATTCACAAGTGGTGTCTGATGTTGGAAAGACAATCTTACAATGCTTCCCTAAAATGCATGTTTCACATTCCAGATGATTAAATGACAGATTGTGAATTATAATATCAAAGGCACGAGCATGTGGATGACCCAATCTAGCATGTCATGTACTAATATCACAATTATCAGAAGTACTACTCAAGCAAATAGAAGTAAGGGGTTTAGAAAGCTTAGTCGTTTGAAGGTGGTAGAGTTCATTTTTGATCTCCCCTCTACCAATCAAGTTATATATCTTAAGATATTGAAACTCAGCTTCATTTGGTCTGAATACCACTTGACAATCATAAACCGAGACAAATAAAATGAAGAAAAAATCTTGTCAAACAACTTCAGATTTATTGCTCCTTCTATTGGTATCCTATCACCATTAGCTATCAATACATTCCATGAGGCTGCCTTGACATTGCTTATCAAACTCCTATCAAATATCATATGATGACTTTCTCTAGAATCAACTATGATGGGATTAGAGTCAGGAGAATTAGTGCCAGATTTCTGATTGGTGATCATTGCCTTAATGGTTGTCATAAAGGCATCCAAATCACTCTTAGTGACACGATCCTCGGCCATTGTTGGATTATACTCGCTTGTACTTCTCCTTCTTCCTTCTGAACTACTTATGAATGAAAAATACAAGGCTCTGCCTTTAACCATTTGCTGCTCAACCTTCTTGAGCCAACTTATTTCTGAATGATTTTCTCTGACCTTGGCATTTTACCCTTCTTCTGATGTCTTTTCTTAGCCTTCTTTACTTTAGAAATCACCCTAAACCTTCATATCATTTACATTACAAAGTGACTTCCTTTCCTTCTCAATAAGTTGAAAGGTTGCTTGCTCCTTTCGAATCAAACCACAAACACTCTTCAAATCATGAAGCTTTTCTCCTCTAAGGATATACTTGATCAGTTGATTGTATGAAGGATCCCAACTCAACAGGAGACTAAAGATTGCATCTTGCTCCATTCTATCCTTTAATATTTTTGGGTCTAAGGTACTTGGTCTAAGCATCTTTAGCTCTGGCCATAAACATTTAAATCTCCTTAGATGCTTACTAAACTCTTTCTGATCTTGCTTCAAGTCACTAATCGCCCTCTTGACTTCAAAGAACCTACACATATTTGAGGTGTTCTCATACACAGCTTTAAGAGTCTCCCATAATTCTTTGGCAGTTTCACAATGAACATATGCCTCCAAGATTGAATATGAGAGAGACCTTTGGATGATCTCAAGTGTTCTTTGATCCTCTTAGATCCACTTGTCTTCACCCATCAGACTTGTCGCTAGACCTTCTTCTTGAACCATTTTCTTCAAAGCTTCATCCTTTAGGTGACTGCTCCAAATACCATGGCTTCCCAATGTTACTTTAGCCAACCGAGACCAAATCTAGTAGTTAGCCCCTACAAGGGTCACTGGAATACAATTTTCGTGGTTCGTTTTCATCCTTGAGTCACTCGTTTCCATCATAAATGAAGAGAACCCAAAGACACCAAAAAAAGAACCCAAAAATAAAGATGAAAGAACTCAGATTTTACAGAATAAAATCAATGATTTGAGCAACCTTACTCTGATACCATGTAAGATTATGAGAAATAAAAGAGTAGATAACTAACCAAAGAGAATAAGAGAGGTTTAGTTGATAGATTAATAAGAAATGAGAATATGTGTTCTTGAGTAAAAAAGAAAGAATTAGAATGATTAAGAGAGAATTATTGCCATTGGATCGTTATAAAAGTCAATAAAACAGACTCTAAAGAAGAAGAGGAAAAACCATAACTGACTTACTCAAGAAGCCAAACATATTTGGCTTAGTAGGAAAGCTACAATAAAATATTTGTATGTTTTTACTGGAGCTCCGTGAGCATTGTACATGGTGTCTGCAAACTTTTTCTTTATTTTAATATTCAACAATTTATTCTTAGATAAATATTTTAGGATATACCAAAAAATATTTTCACAAAAATAGCCTTTAAAAAAAATCAAAATAGACTTTATTAAAAATATGTAAATATATATTTCTACCTTTAAGGTCAACTAATATAGATTTAAGATTTAGAGTTATGGGATAGGGTTTTAGGGGTGAGTAAATATTTTTTAAAAGTTAAAATTTTCAAAATAAGAAAAAACCTATTTCAATATTTTTTTAATTATTTTGATGATAAAAACTTAAAATAACTATTTGAGAGAATTATTTTATCTTATTTTTATTTTTTGTATTGTGTGTCAGTGTGTAATGTGAGCATGAAGGGTATCCTACCAACTTCTTACACAAATGCAAACTAGCCTGAAACGTATATATACACATATATTTCAAAGGTTA
This sequence comes from Moricandia moricandioides, assembly GCA_905132885.1. Taxonomy (NCBI): domain Eukaryota; kingdom Viridiplantae; phylum Streptophyta; class Magnoliopsida; order Brassicales; family Brassicaceae; genus Moricandia; species Moricandia moricandioides. The sequence continues at coordinate 17,586 of CAJHQQ010002003.1, forward strand.
TTTTCATTTTCTTGGTCACCGTTTCAATACTATAGAAATTAGCTAATTGTTTTTTTAAAAAATTGTATATATTTCCATTTTTTGTATATACATATTTTCTTGTTTTCACTCACAAGTTAACAGTAACACTAGTTGTATATTTTTCTAAGAACTAATTGTACAGTTTAATTCTGTATGCCGTATTGACAAAAAATAGAACATTCAGAACACAATGCCTTAGATCTTTGATATCAAATAAAATATCAAAAAATTTCCAAAACGAAATCTGCCTGTGTTTCATGCAATCCTGATATGTTCTAAGAGTTTGATGTTTTTGATTATGCGGAAATAGAAGGTGATCAGATGGAGTGTGACCTTCAGATTTCTTTTTCATTACTCTTTGTTTTACCATAATAGTGTACTATATGAACGTTAAGTATGGCTTAAAGATCTTATAAATATAGTCAATGATATATAAAATGTTTTTTTCTCTCGTCACAAGGTATATAATTATTGAATTTTAATTAAATATATTTATATTTTTTCATATTAGAATAATAAATTTTTATTTTCCATATTAGGATAATAAAATTTTACTTTTTTAAGAAAATAATTATTCATTTACAAGAATTATCTATGGGGATGACTGGTAGCTTTTCTGAGTTCTGTAGACAGCTAAAAATATTTAAGAGCCACAAAATTTTACTAATCAAAAATTACTTTATTTTTATAAAACCAACTGCTGACTTTCCTTTCTTTATTTATTTTGGCTGTAGATACTACTTTATCGCCAGCTTAGAAATGAAGCTCTAGAAAATGTTAACAGATCTGTGAGTTCTATAACATATAATTAATGTTTACTAATCAGATTTTCATTTAAAAATCAAAGAAAAAACTCCATAGTTACAGCAAAAATTATACTTCTTATGTTTCATATTAAGTGTCACTTTACCTTTCTGCAGACGGAGTAAGAAAACAATTAATTTTACATATTTTCTATTTAAAAACATAATTACCGATACACCTAACCATCTTTCAACCAATAGAAAAATAAATTTCAATAAAAAATTAATAAACTTTGCATTGAAAATCAAAAACAATATTTATTTTGTAACAAAAAAATTCTCTAAAACGACACTTAATATGAAATGGAGGGAATACAACTTAAATTTTACAGTAAAAAAATAAAAGTTATGACCTCAACCAATCAAGTCTTATACAACCATTAGGAGATAAGCAATAAAGAAAGTAACTATGTTAGGCCATCCACATTGGTGAACCTCTAATTCTTGACTTCCAATGTCAATTTTATAATTTTTTTATTTATTTTTTTGTTTGATTTAAAAAAATAAATTATTCAAGTCAGGGAGCCCACGAAACAGTGTTGAACTCGTCTCTTACCAGTGAACTTTTCTGAACCGGGTTCAACATTGTTTTAATATTATATATTTTTTTAAAAAACGTGTGAACCCCTCCCCTAAACCTCTAATGAAGGTGCTCTTAGGATTTCATTGGAAAGCGTGTGAATTTTTCAAAAAGTAGACAATATAGTCTTTCTATGTGCGTGAACTTGTGTTTTAGCGATACACATAGTTGACATAGTACAATGCCATATATATTAAATAAAAGAGGGTAAAAATGCTATTTCCCCAAGAAAACTATCATATAGCATCAAATATCAATCAAAGTATCATCTTGTGTCATATCTCCCCAAATTATTAGTTATAAACTTATTTCTCCCTAAATCGAATCAAAATCTATTTCTCTCCGAACTAATAGTTCAGAACTAAATTACACATAGACGATGGTTTAATTGGTTTATTATTAACCAAACAATTTTAAAAATAAACAAAATTTCAATCTTATAAAAAATAAGTTTTCAAAGTTTATTTGATAATAGTGTGATAGTATGGAGTTTGAATTGTGAATGAGCTTTTTTAGGATAAAAATTAGACTATTATCTTATTTAATTGGTTTAAATTATATGGCTAATAATAAACCAAAAAATCATAGTATGTGGGTAATTAAGTTTCGAACTATCGATTCAGGGAGAAATAAGTTCGTAACTTTCGATTGAGGGAGGTCTAACACGAGGTCTTAGTTCGGTGGAAATTTGATGATATATGATAGTTCTCGTGGGGGAATAGCACGTTGACCCAATAAACAATGTAACATAATTTATTTATATCAATAACATATTAACAAACATAAACAAACCAAAACAACACAAAGGAGAGGAAAGAAAAAGAAAAGGAGGAAGATGAGAATGAAACACAAAAGGATAAAAAGAAATATGAAGAAAAAGCAAAAAAAAATGCAGAAAGAAGAGGACAGATGGAGAAAAAAGGAGGAAGAAGAGAGGAGAAAAAGAAGAAATATGAATACAAAGAAGAGAATAAAAGAGAACATATTGTAAAATATTCCCTCTGTTTCTAAATAATACATGTTTTAACACTTTTTATTTGTTTTAAAAAAATCAATGTTTTAGATTTTCTATGTACTTTTAATAATGAATTGCAAATTTCCAAAAAATATTAATTGACAATTTTGAATTTTTTGAATTGCTATTAGTTAAAGTTTATGGGAAACTGTTATATTTTGAAAATTTCATGCATTGATAGCTAAATAGTAATTTTTTCTTAATATGTGTAAAAATCTTAAATATATAATATTTAGAAACAGAGGGAGTATTATACTTGCATAAAAACGGAATAACATACTATATTAGTTCAGGAAAACAAAAAAAGTGTCATTTAAATCACTAATTTTCAAATTTGGTTGAAAAAAGGAATTAACTTTCTCGTGGACCATTTAAAGCCTCAACTTATCTTGAGTTAACGGGGTTAATCTTCGTTTCTTATCTCTGTTAAATTTATACGATGTCGTTTTGAATTTTTCTAAACAATGTTCATAAGGGAATCGAACCCGTGACTAAAGCTATACTTGTTGCAACGTTAAACCACTAGACCACTTACAATTTCATTAACTATTATTTAAACTAGTAGTTATATTTAGTAAACCTTTAAATCATCTTCTCCCAGCTAAACCAGCTTTGAAGAGGGCGTAAGAGACACAGATTCGACAAGCTCACAAGATAGGTGTCTCGAGCAAGGAAGCACGAGCAGACCCATTTGAGGATTTCTTCGTGGAATTGAAAATCAGGTGGAAAATTGTTAACTTGGAATCGGGAAAGATGAATTTTTGAAGAAGTAAACCAGAGGAGGCTTACGAAAGTTGATTGGGATCTCAACTAGGACACTGAACTAGTGACAATAACATTGTTTCTTCTTGATTTATCCGGTGGAATTGAAATTTTTTATGGAGGTTTAATAATTATAACTAGTAGTTTAAATAATAGTTAAAGAAATTGTAAGTGGTATAATGGTTTAACGTTGCAACAAGTATAGCTTTAGTCACGGGTTTGATTCTCTTGTGGATCAATGTTTTTGAAAAAATTCAAAACAACGTCGTATAAGTTTAACATAGATAAGCAACGGAGATTAACCCTGTTAACTCAATTTGTTAACCATTTTAACGACATCTTAAAATATCTTAGTCAAAATATGTTAGAGGTTAAAACGGCTAGTCAAGATAAGTTGAGACTTTAAATAGTCCAAGAAGAAATTCATGCTTTTTCAACCAAATTTAAAAGTTGGTGATTTAAATGACATTTTCCCAAAAAAAAACTAAAAATATGAGAGAAGTTGTTTATGTGTTGAACTTAGAGTGTTGATAAATAATTTCAGATAAATGAAAAGAAAAAAGAACATTTACAAAAAAAATATATATATATATATATATATATGTGTGAATACACATGTATACTAAAGAAGATGATAAACAAACAGTTATGAACAAACGTGAACTAAACTCAAAGAAAGCAAAGAAACCAAAACGATTGAGGTAAGTACCCGTTTAGGAGTTTTATGTTGTAGTGTGAATGAATAATTTACAGTACTTTGGACCCATATTTATAGTAGTCTAAAAACTAATTTTTTTTCTTTTAGGAATATATATTTATCCTAAAAAGGTAATTTTCCTAATCCTAAAAGACATACCATCCCAATGAAGATGGCATTTTTACTGATGCACAGAGACTTAAGACACTTACAAAATTTACAAACTTCACCTTGACTAGAAATCTTTGTTGATTAATAATTGAGTTTGTAATGTCTGTGTATTAAGTTAGTTATTAATTAAAGAGTCGTGACGTTTACGTTATGTGTCGTATTGTCCAAAAGTCACAAGTAGAAGAGATACAACTCTTATGTCTGTTGTTTGTCTATTTAAGCATTGTAACTCTGATGTAAACACATAAGTTTTTAATTCAATAAAAATTCAGTTCTCTATTATTCTTTTTTGTTCTTTCAGAGTGTGTCTCAGAAGAAACAGAACAAGTAAAAGCTTGTTGTGTTCTTAGTGAGAAGAAGAAGCTTTTGCTTCTAACATGGTAAAAAGTTCAAGCAACAAAACAGAGAAGATGGAGACAACATCTCATCAAGTAATTCCAATATTTGATGGAGAAAATTATGATTTCTGGAGAATCAAAATCAAGACAATTCTGAAAATAAAGAAGTTGTGGGAAGTAGTGGAGAATGGTGTTCCCACAGAGACAGAGAATGTTAATCCAGCAACACAAAGACAAATTGAGGAAACATCACTAAAAGATTTGATGGCCCTGCAACTGTTACAAACGGCAGTGTCAAATCAAATATTTCCGCGTATAGCACCAGCGGCTACTTCTAAAATTGCTTGGGATGCATTGGAATCTGAGTTTCAGCGAACTCCTCAAGTTCGATTGATCAAACTCCAGTCTCTGAGAAGAGAATATGAAAACCTGAAGATGCACGATGGTGAAAATGTCAAAGTTTTCACAGGAAAGTTAATTGATTTGGCAAATCAATTAAGAGTCCATGGAGAAGAAAAAAAAGATTATCAAATCGTTCAAAAATTACTCATCTCTCTCCCTGCAAGATTTGATAGTATCGTAGCAGTGATGGAGCAAACAAAGGATCTACAAACATTGGCTGTGACAGAGTTAATCAGTACTCTACAAGCACAAGAGAATCGTATTGCTTCACGATACGAGAGTTCAACTGAAGGAGCATTCAATGCTCATCCAAAAAGAGGAAAAGCTGTTTTCAAAAAGGAAAACAAGTTTGGAGAAAGTCAAGTAAAAAGCAAGAAATGGTGTGGTTTCTGCAAAAGGGAAAATCACATAGAGGCTGATTGTTGGAAGAAACAGAACAAAGGTGTTCAACAGAAGGTTTCAAAAAATAAGAAGAAATGTTACAATTGCGGCGAGGCAGGACATTTCTCAAGGGATTGCCGTTCAAAGAAATATGAACGAGCACATATGAGTCTTGAAGAAGAAGACGAAGAAGATGGAGTTAATATGTTGTTCAGTGCAAGTGAAGAAACACCAACAGTAAATCGAGAAGAAGTATGGTTGGTAGACAGCGGCTGCACCAACCACATGACAAAGGAAGAGAAATACTTCAGAAAATTGGATAAAAGTATCAACGTTCCAATCAAAGTTGGAAATGGAGAGGCCGTAATGATTGCTGGCAAAGGAGACATTAATGTTATGACCAACAAAGGGAAACGAATCATCAAAGATGTTTTCCTTGTGCCCGAATTGGAGAAGAATCTACTAAGCGTTCCACAAATAATATCTCATGGATATCGTGTCATGTTCGAAGACAAGCAATGTATAATCTTAGATCCTATGGGGAAAAAGATTATGGAGATTAAGATGGTTCGAAAGAGTTTTCCAATAAAATGGAATTCTTCTCAAGAAGATGCCATGACTGCTCGTGAAGCAGAAGAAGAAATGGATTTATGGCATAGAAGATTGGGTCACGTGGGTAATTCGAGAATACTGCAAATGCAAAAGAAGAAGATGGTGGATGGCTTACCAAAGTTGCAGGTGAACCGAGAAGTGAGTGGAGCATGTAAGCGTGGAAAAGCAAGCAAAATCTGCATTTCCAAAAGAATCTCTAACAAAGACAAGGGAGAAACTTGAGATTGTTCACACTGATGTTTGCGGACCAATGCAAACAGAGACACTCAATGGAAGTCGGTATTTTTTATTGTTCATTGATGATTACATTCATATGACTTGGACTTACTTTCTTAAAAACAAATCCGAAGTATTTGTGATTTTTAAGAAGTATAAGTCCTTGGTGGAAACTCAATCGGGAAACAAGATAAAGACGCTTCGATCTGATGGTGGTGGTGAATTCAATGAATTCTGTCATGAGTTGGGAATTGAGAGACAAGTCACGGTTCCATACTCGCCACAACAAAACGGTACTGCGGAACGTAAGAATCGGTCCTTGATGGAGATGACACGGACATTACTTGCTGATCAAGGCCTTCCTAAAAAAGTATGGGCTGAAGCTGTGTATGCGTCGGTCTACTTGCAGAACTGGCTACCTACAAAGGCTATTGAAGATGACATCACTCCAATTGAAAAGTGGAGTGGTTATAAACCGACAGTTGGCCATTTGAAGATTTTTGGAAGTTTATGTTTTTTTACACGTACCTCATGAAAAAAGAAGAAAACTAGAAGAAAAAACAAAACGTGGAATCTTCATTGGTTACAGCAGCAAATCAAAAGGATACAGAGTGCTTATTCTAGAAAATCAGAAGGTGGAGTTATCAAGAGATGTGGTATTTGAAGAAGGAAAGAAGTGGGACTGGAAAAAACAAACAGAAGTTAAGAAAAAAGTCTGTATTTCCTCGGAAATTCTTCAGGATCAAGAAGAACAAAAAGAACATGATCAAAACATAAACCGCCCTACTTTAACTCAGTCTGGTGATCAAAATCACGATGGAGAAGGAGAAGAATCATCTCAACCACAAAAAAAATACAAGTCCATGACTGAAATAATGCAAATTGCACCTATGGTGGATCTCGATGAAGCAGCACAAGCATACGAAGAATGTTTTCTTGTGATGGAAGAACCACAAACATATGATGAAGCTTCGGAGATCAGAGAATGGAGAGAAGCAATGGAAGAGGAAATCAAGATGATAGAGAAGAACAAAACATGGCTACTTGTGGAGAAACCAGAAAACAAAAACATCATCAGCGTGAAGTGTATTTATCGCATCAAGACGGATGCAAATGGAGATCCAATCAAGTATAAAGCACGATTAGTGGCAAGAGGTTTTTCTCAAGAGTATGGGGTTGATTATCTCGAAACTTTTGCACCTGTTTCAAGACATGACACAATACGAGTCATACTTGCTCTTGCTGCACAAAAGAAGTGGAGACTTTATCAAATGGATGTAAAATCAGCATTTCTCAATGGAGAACTCGAAGAGGAAATCTATATTGCACAACCGTCTGGGTTTATGATTGAAGGAGAAGAACGAAGTTCTGTTGCTACGTAAACTATACAGTTTAAAACAAGCCCCTAGGGCTTGGTACGGAAGAATCGATTCATACTTTCTCCAAAGTGGATTTCAGAGAAGCGTGAATTATGCGGCTCTATACGTAATGAAGAAAGAGAAGGATGTTTTGATAGTTAGTCTCTACGTGGATGACTTAGTAATCACTGGAAGCAACTCTCAACTTATTGAAAGATTTAAGGAGGATATGAAGAAGGAATTTGAGATGACAGATTTAGGGCTGTTAAATTATTTCCTGGGTATGGAAGTAATTCAAGATGCTCGTGGAATTTTTCTGTCACAAGAAAAATATGCCAATAAACTCATTGAGAAATTTGGCATGAATGGAAGCAAAAGTTTAAGTTCCCCACCTACACCTAACGGCAAAAAGATTGAGAATAATGAAGAATATGGTGAGCCAACAAAATTCAGAAGCATCGTTGGTGGTCTCTTATATCTTTGTGCATCAAGACCAGATTTGATGTTTGCAAGTTCGTATCTTTCACGGTACATGTGTGTGCCACTCATGAAACATTACCAAGAAGCCAAAAGGGTTTTAAGATATGTCAAAGGCACATCAAACTTTGGAGTTCAGTTTACAAGCGTTGAAAATCCAGAGTTACTTGGTTACTCAGACAGCGATTGGGGTGGCTGCGATGAAGACAAAAAGAGCACATCTGGGTATGTTTTCACTCTTGGATCGGGAATGTTTTGTTGGCAATCAAGCAAACAACAAACTGTGGCTCAGTCAACAGCAGAAGCAGAGTATATTGCAGTATGTGCAGCAACGAATCAAGCAATTTGGCTACAAAGACTTCTAGACGAAATTGGTTTTAAGTCTCAAGGTGGTGTTCCAGTTTACTGTGATAATAAGTCTGCAATTGCAATCGGAAAAAATCCAGTGCAACATCGAAGAACCAAGCACATAGAAATCAAGTATCACTTTGTTCGAGAAGCAGCACACAAGGGTTTAATTCAACTCAAGTATTGCGAGGGAAAAGTTCAACTTGCAGATCTTCTGACCAAGGCACTTGGCGGATCAAGATTTGAAGAGTTAAGAAGGAAGCTTGGAGTAAGAGAGAAACTCAATTAAGGGGGAGTGTTGATTAATAATTGAGTTTGTAATGTCTGTGTATTAAGTTAGTTATTAATTAAAGAGTCGTGATGTTTACGTTATGTGTCGTATTGTCCAAAAGTCACAAGTAGAAGAGATACAACTCTCATGTTTGTTGTTTGTCTATATAAGCATTGTAACTCTGATGTAAACACATAAGTTTTTAATTCAATAAAAAGTCAGTTCTCTATTATTCTTTTTTGTTCTTTCTGAGTGTGTCTCAGAAGAAACAGAACAAGTAAAAGCTTGTTGTGTTCTTAGTGAGAAGAAGAAGATTTTGCTTCTAACAATCTTTACAAGACTTTTTATCCCATCTATCTTCTGGGTGAATTTTTTTTTTTTTTTATCATCGGCCAGCATGAACTTAATTTAAGCAATGTTTGAATTTCTTTGTTGTAACGGGATTGGTCCACATGTAAGCTACATTTTTTGACGTATGCATGTTCTCCAATAAGACTTCTCAAGAAGTTGATGTCTCCCTTTACTTTATGAAACCTTATAGCAGTGTGCTTCGTCTTTGCATGATACACTTGATTCTTAGATAGACACAATGCCCTTTGACTATCATAGTGTAACTGAACACCTCCTTGATCAACACGCAACTCGGATACAAGTTCTTGTACACATACTACTCTCTTAGTTGCTTCTCCAAGTGCCATATATTCAGATTTTGTGGTTGACATCACTATAATGGTTTGTTGTACCGATCTCCAACATATAGTGCTCATGCAAGAGTAAAAATATACCATGTAGTTTACCTTCTATTGTCAAGATTTCTAACATAATAAAAGTCCATGAACCCGATAACTGAACCACACTCTTGACCTCCAAACATAAGCCCATAGTCATTTTTTCCTTGCAAGTATCTTAGAATCCACTTGACAGCATTCCATTGACTTTCTACATAATTCTACATATACTACTTAACTAACTGCTTGTGCTAAATCCGGCTTTGTACACACCATTGCATACATTAAGCATCCAACTGCGCTAGCATAAGGAAAATGCACCATGTCTTTGATCTCTTCAGCAAACCTTGGGCATTGTTTTGCTGAAAGTATGAAGGGCTTCCCAAAGGTGTAGAAACCGGTTTTGCCTTTAACATAGCAAAACATTCCAAAACCTTTTCAATGTAACTCTTTTGAAAAATCCATAATCTCTTAGGGTTTCTATCCATGTGAATATCCATTCCAAGAATCTTCTTTGCAGCACCAATTTCCTTCATCTCAAACTCATCTCCCAATAGCCATTCAAATGATTTATATCCTCCATACCATCTGCAACAATGAGCATATCATCAACATAAAACAGTAGGAATATGGGAAAATGGTCTTCAAGGGACTTGACATAACAACATCAATCATACTCTCATCTTTGATAGCCGATCTTCAAGATATAGCAGTCAAAACGTTTGTACCCACTGCCTTGGAGTTTGCTTCAAACCGTTGAGAGACTTCTTCAATATACACATCATATACTCTTCTCCATACTTAACAAAACCTTCTTGTTACTCCATATATATGTCCCCCTCCAAGTCTCCAAGAAAGAAAGTTGTCAAGCAAAATGCATCTTCTGATTTCAAGGCTTAACCACATCCAAACCAAGATGCAGAGAATCGAAAGTTCAAGAATGGAACAAGTAGTACTCATTCTTCATGAACCAATCAATCAAAAACTCATCATTTGATTGCATAAAACAGGAACCAGCATCACGAAAACAAGAAACAACAAAAACAGAATCATGCCCCAACATTTTTTCTTTCCCAAAGCTTATGAATATCGTAATCCACATCCTGTACATATAACACCCAAGTAAGACTCACCCAAATTATCAACTTGTGAGAGTTTATAGCAAGTAAACACTTACCACTCAGAACAATCCTCGCATTGCACCATCAAGTCATCTCACTTCTTGCAGAATCTGTAAGATACCATCAATGCTTTAGAACATAGACCATCACTATCAGTATCAGTAAACCAAACATAGACATTTACCTTAAAGAGAGAGAGAGAGAGAGCTCGGAGATGGGTTTAAGTCAGAGAAGATAGAGAGCTTGAGATGCTTTTGAGATAGAGAGAGAGAGAGAGAGAGACCTCGGATATGCTTCGAAGATCGAGAGAGAGCTTGAGATGGGTTTGTGTCCGAGAAGAGATCGAGAGATTGCTCGGAGATGGGTCTGCGTCGGAGATCAAGAGAGAGCTCGAGATGCATCGGAGATGGAGAGAGCTCAAGATGGGTCGGAGATTGAGAGAGCTCGAGATGGGTCGGAGATTGAGAGATAGCTCAAGATTCGTTGGAGATGTAGAGAGCTCGAGATGCGTCAAAGATGGAGAGAGGGCTCAAGATGCGTCTATGGAGGAGAAGAAAGAGCTTGAGATGTGTCATCTATGATGGAGAAGAGAGAGCTCGAGATGCGTCTATGGAGGAGAAGAAAGAGCTTGAGATGTGTCGTCTATGGTGGATAAGAGAGAGCTCGAGATGCGTCTATGGAGAAGAAGAGAGAGTGGTTGCGTCTATTAGGTTAGTTTTTTCTGTAAATAATGAAATAGGTTAAGGGCAGAAGTGTAAATAGGGTAAGCAAACGCAGATTTCTCAACTCAACCGCTGATTTATCCTGCGTTCAGAGTTTATAAATACCTGATGCAGCGTTCGGATGCAGCGACTCGACTCAGCGAATGGATGCAGCTAACTGCGTCAATCAAACAAACAAGATTTATGAAAAGAATAGTCGCAGCCGCAAGAAGCTGCGTCTGCCAAACGAACAACCATATTGTTGCGCACGCCTAACACGAACGGATCCTCTGCGGATCTCCGTCTACCACTGTTATTGAAGCTACTGCTGCTGCTTATTCTTCTTCTCGATCACTCTTTTCTTTATTTCGTTCTTCTGAAACATTATATCTAATGGATATACACTTAATTTTCTGTTTTTAATTGATATTCCACCCAATTTCTCCTTTTGAAACTGCATATACATATATCAATGATTGTGGTTCAAGAAAAAAAACGTGAAATCGGTCAATTCCTAGAACAACAAGGACTAACGGTCCCAATCAGTACATAAACATGTTACATGTGCGAAAACATACATTAACTAGTAAGAAATTTAATTTTCATGCATGAACTTTCAAAATTTGGTTTTAACATACATTGACTTAATTTCCGATAGTCAAACGTTAAGACATCAGAGTACAAAATCAAACAAAGAGAAATGAAAAATGTTTAGCTTGTCCATTCTTGTTTCTCTCTGTTCAGTTTTGTTATTTGTTGCCTTTTTTTCTGCCATGTTTTTTCCGAAAAAAGTCAAAAAAAAATAAAGAAAAAAGCTAATTAATGAATTACACGAGAACGAAATAATTTATTTTCTCAATTAATTACCATGTAATATAGTTTAATTACCATATAATACAATAAAAACCTTATTTAAGCAACACGTGACAGACATTTTATATTCAATAATATTTGACTAGTGAAAATTAGATCAATGTATATTAAAACCAGATTTCATAAGTTTATGTATTGAATTTAAATTTTGTATTAGTTGATGTATGTTTTCGCACAGGTGACGTGTTTATGTATTGATCGTGATCGTTGGTAATTGTTGATGTAGGAATTGACCAATTTCATGTTACATGTTAACGACAACTTAACATTTGACTAACGAAAATTAGATCAATGTATGTTAAAACCAAATTTTGAAAGTTCATGTATGAAAATTGAATTTCATACTACTTGGTGTATGTGTTTGCACAAGTAACGTGTTACTAGACTTTCATCCGCACGTCCGTGCGGGTAACTTTTTATTTTTATAACTTTTAAGCTTAACAAATTATATTTGATTTTTGTTACTAAACTAATGTACAATTTATATAAAAGCTGGAAATTTTGATGAGATTATTTATAAAATTTTCAACATATTTTGTCATAATAAAAAATAAATATTAAATTTATAATTATAATTAATTTTTTAGTTTCTTAAATGAATTAAAAAAATTAAATTTTTTGAGTAACATATTTTCTAAATAGCACTTAAATTAAGTGTTAGCTATATTATGTTATATTTTGTATATAATCATTTGTAGATAATATATAAATAGATAGTTTTTAGATAATCATGTAATTCTAAAATAAATAAAGAAATAGATGATATATAGTTGTAGATATAAAATTTTAACATATATTAACGATTTTATTTTTATTTAATATAAAAATATTACATAATGTATTAATTTTACTATTTTTAAAAGGTGAATAATATTTTAATATTTTTAAATGGTGAATACTATTTTTCATTTAAATGAAAGTATTTTTTAAAAATATTTTAATTTAAAAATTTAATATTATTTCATATTTAATTCATAAATTTTTTATTTTGATATAATATAAAAATAATTATAAAATTATAAAAATAAGATATAATTTTATTTTATTTTGTTTTTATAAGAATTTTTGTAAAATTATTTATAATATTATTATAGAGTTAGTAACGAAAATATTTAATTTATTAATTAAAAACATATTTAAAAATGTTAGTAAGATTTTGTTTTATTTTTCTTAACAGATTCATAATTTAATATCTTTATAGTTTTTAAGATTTTTAAATATCATATATATTTAATAAATTAATGTAAATAATCAAATATATGTAATTAAGATTTTTTATGGTAGATAAAAATGATATTTTTCTCGTAAGAATTGACCGATTTCTAAAAAAAAATATATCAATGGTACAAAATAATACAAGTGGTACAAAGTGTTTTTTTTTAATGATTATTGTTAACGCTAATAAATGCTATACAATCCACCGATACATTGTATGATACCAAGAAAACCAACCAATAATTAGAAGACGACGTCTGGCTTGAAACACAAAAAGTGTTCTTCTAAATTATCTTATCTATTGACTAAAAACTTCAACTTTATCGACTAAAAATTTAAAACATGACCAAGTTTTATGATAATTTCTTTTTGTATTGCTGCTGTTTGCTTTTCCTTTAAGAAGATGAAAGAAACCTACTGCAAAAATAAAAATCCACTACAATGTTCTTCTGAGAAAAAAAGAATCCTACACAACGTTATAAGAGAGCTGTGAGCCTCTTTTTTTTTAATCTTGTGTGTTACAAATAGGGATGTTAATATGAGCTTAATCTAACAGGGTTAGGGCTAACCCTGTAAAATCATTTCTGGTCATAACCCTTAATTTTGAAACAGTGCTTAAAAAGGGTTAGCCCTATAGTGTATAGGATTTATATTTTAACCTATTTATTTTGATTAACACAATTATTATATACTATTTAAATATCTCTTAAATTTTTAAATTTGTTTGATTATGCAAAACAGAGTATTTTTGGCAAAACCATAAAAACGAAAAAATTGAGTTTTCTTGTAAAAATCACAAAATCGAGTTTTTTCGCCAAAACCGAAAATTGTGTTTTTTTTACGGTTTTGTGGTTTTAGCGGATAAACTTGATTTGTGATTACACAGTTTTGGCGGGAAAGCGCGATTTCGAGGTTTTGGCAAGAAAACTCGATTTTACGGTTCAGGTGGAAAAATGTGATTTTACGGTTTTACGGTTTTGACGAGAAAACTAGATTTTACGGTTTTGGCGGAAAAACGCGATTTTGCGGTTTTGGCGGAAAAACGCGATTTTGCGGTTTTGGCGGAAAAACGCAATTTTAGGGTTTTGGCGGGAAAATTCAATTTTACGGTTTTGGCGGGAAAACGCAATTTTTGTGGTTTTGGCGAGAAAACGCAATTTTTGTGGTTTTGGCGAGAAAACTCGATTTTGTGGTTTTGGCGGGAAAACGCGATTTTGTGGTTTTGGCGGGAAAACGCGATTTTGGTGGGAAAAACTTGATTTTTCGGTTTTGGCGAAAAAATTGATTTTGTGGTTTTGTCGGAAAAACTAGATTTTGCAGTTTTGGTGGAAAAACTCAATTTTGCGGTTTTGACAGAAAAAAAAACTCGATTTTACGGTTTGACGGAAAACTCGACTTTGCGGTTTTGAGAAGAAAAGCCGATTTTACGTTTTTTTTTTCATTTATATGATCATATTTTAAGTTGCTAAAAATGTAATTTTTTAGTTAAAATTAGTATACAAACATTTGTTTGTATGCATGGAAATTAAATGGGCTAACCATGGTACCAACTCTATCCTTAATTAAAATAAAATTAAAATAGAGTTCGGTTAAAATATGATTAAGAGGGTTGAGCCCTGACCCTGCAGTTAATAGTTACACGAAACTTAACGTGTCTTGAAGAGGTGGTGTCGTTTAGTAGGGTCTTTAGGTTTCTTGAATTGTTGACCAGAAGATTTGAGACGGCCAGAGTTGAATTCCTGGTACACAAATCCTTTTGCACCTGACATTACACTCATCACTCCCTTCCTTCGTCTCGCCGCTTGCAGGGCCTTTCCGTCTATGTCTTCTTCTAGTTGCTCTAGACCAACCAAATCGTCTCCAGCGTTCAACACCTGTGTGGATCATAAAAAAAAAGACAACTAATAACATAACTTGATTATAGAGATGCTTTTACATGTGGAATGTGAGCGGTGGGACAAACCTTTGCGAGAAGGGATAACTGTTCTTCTTCACTGTGGTAGCTTAAGCTTGAACCAGCATCAGGTGGTGGAAGGCTTGTTATAACTTTGAAGCTATAACCTTGGTCGATCAAGAACTGCTGTCTTTTCGTTGAATAATACATTTCCTGCAGTTTTTTAAGAAAATGGATCATAAAACCCCAAACTACACACTACAGTAGAGACTTTGTTTGTTCTTATACCTGCGTATCTGTAGAAACAAGTGAGTAGAAGAATGCATTGTACTCTTCTTTTCCACCAGCCATTCTATCTTCAATTTTACCCTGTTTTTATTAATCATGGAGAAATTATAAACTATGTATCTTTGATTCAACCAACAAAGAAGGGAACTATGAGAGACACAACGTGATGGGTAATAACAATATCTAACACCAAACCTTGGCCCTAAGAATACGACCCAAACGCTGAGCCTCTTGGCGTCTGGAACCAGCATGTGACGAAATTTGGATAATCACATTAGCTTCAGGTATATCTATGGAGTTATCACCAACCTATACTCGAAAGAAACCAAACCATTAATTATGAAGTTCCTTAGTGAACATTGAACAAACAAATGCTAATATACCTTTGACAAGAAGACTGTGTTCACGTCTTTACTGGTTTTAAACGCCTCTAGAATTTTGGTTCGTTCGATATGGCTACAGATTAAACAAAAAAAAGGAGGAACTATCAGCGCTTTTTAATTGAATGAATCACGCAAAAGTGTGTAGTTCTTTAACAAACCTGGTTGCACCATAAATCATCGGTTTCCGGAGTTTCATAGCATATTCAGTAAGTGCAAAAAGATTGTCTGCGAAGACAATGATTTTATCCCCACGTTGTTGTTCATGGAAACGTATAAGAAACTCACAGGCTCTGAACTTGTTAGGGTTCATGACATAAAGTGCCTGCAGATACGAGAATACAATATATATGCACATGTCAGACCAACTGAAGTGGCTCATATGCCATAAGAATAAGATATTCTCGTGCCATATTATGAGACACTCATAGAGCCTATCATCCGAACGTTAACTATATTTTAATCTTCCAGCAATGAACCACATATAAGATCCGACATCCAACAATAAAACGGAGAACAATGAGTAAAAGCTCTTGGAGTTACTGTACCTGTTTTTTCTTGGAGTTCTCTTTCTTCAGATATTCTGCAAAGAACTGTTTAGTCATAGGACACCATACTTCAGCACATTGAACATTTGCAATGAAGCCTCCTTTAACTAAATCAAGCCAATTGGCTTCATATAGTTTGGGGCCAATGAGGAAGTTCAAATCTGTTATCTTTTCGTCTTCCCTCACAAGAGTGGCTGTAAGTCCTAGCTTGCAGTGAGATTTTGTGATGCTGATAACTTTCCTAAACATTTGGGCTGGAACAACATGCACCTATAAGGGGAAAAAAAAAGCATAACTCTTGAATGCATTCATTGGCTTAATATTGGAAACGCCTTCTCAATGAACCACATATAACTCAATTAACCTCGTCCATGAGCAGCAACCCCCACTCCCTGTTTCTCATTTCTTCAATGATCTTCTCAGATTCCTCAGATCGTTTACCACCAAACGCAACCATATTATAGGTTGTCACCACAACACCAGCATTTCCACGGAATCGTTCTTTACTATCAGAAGTGAAACGGCATATTTGGTCATCTCTTATAGTAGACCACAACTTGAACTGGAAAGCCCACTGATCAACCGAGACAGCATTCGTCGCCAAACAAAGACAACTCTTTTTTATACGAGCCGCTGCAGAAACACCAACTAGAGATTTACCAGCACCACAAGGCAACACTATAATCCCAGATCTTGCCCTTCCTGCAAAATCAAGATTCTAGATCAGTCACATTCTTTCACAGGAAATCACAAAGATTATTTAGGACTTCAACATGATACTAGACCATTCAACGTGTAGCATCCCACGGGAACATACAAATATAAATATCCCATCAAGTTAAGCAAGTGCGGCATAACCGAATTACTAAGAAGGCAACAAAAAGGACTTAGGCAGTTATACCGTTCCCAAACATTTTGCTCAAACTTTTTTCCTGGTATGGCCTCGGTTGTGCATGGGGCTTCAGTTCCATGTCAAGATCAGGATTAACCTGAGAGACACCATCAAGTTATTTAACAATCATGAACATGTAATGCATATCATATTGTAAGAAAAAAATAGGCTTAAAGTGTATTTTTAATTCACGTTGTCGTTCCTGAAGTCATATTCCTCTAGCATAGGGTAATTCAGTTCGCTTGGCAAGCAACGCTGCTTCACAATCTCCACCTAAAAGAACATGAACAATGCGACTTAATTAAAGATCGTGGATCATTACAAAAAAACTCAGGACGACGATTAGTTTTCACACACAATTTCAGACCCATTGGGGGGAACTTACCTGTGCAGGGTCTATCTCAAATGAGTGAGTTTCCTTCTCTTCTGCAGCTGCTGCCAGTTCTTCTGCATTCAAGAGCTCCCCAGGTCCTGCTTCAAGTTCACCACTTGTTTTGCCAATCGTGAATCCATCACCACCATATGGCTAGCAAAAGGTTAATCTTATGTTAGTTCAACATAATTTGGAGAAGGCAACGGTATAAGAATTCAGACAACTGGACGCATAGTTCCAAAGAACTTAAAAAAGTATATGTATATCTCTGCCACACAAATAAGTGACAAAAGATGCACTAAATGGAAGAGTTCCAACGTACATCAGAATAAAATCTAGCTTTGCTTATGACACCATCATTCCCAAGCTTTTTCAGCACCTGAGATCGATTACAAATAAACAAAATAACTGAGCAATGGAAAAATGAAACCAATATCTCAATACACAAGACCAGAGAAAAGAGGATGAGACTTGTGAACTTACCTCTGGGAACGGGGATTCAATAAAATACCTATTCCTTTTCAGAACGAGCTTGACTTTCCCGTAGTTGGCAGTAGAAGCATTGATGAAATCAATCATATCCTTGGGTAGCTTAGTCTTAGACAGCTTATTCAAAACAGAAACTATAGTTTCTGTCTCAAGACCAACGGAAACAGCAGCATACAGAGAGTGAGGTGTTAAATTATACTCGTGCATTGACTCTGGCCTGAAAGAAACACAACACATAAACAAAGAGAAAGTATTCAGTCAAGATAAAGAGCAGTGAGCACCTGCAAACGGGTTCAGCAATGGCGATAAGAAAGTCATAGGCTTGCTTGTAGAGTGGAGAGAAAGTTTCCAAGAAAATCCTGCCATCAGCACAAGCCCATAGAGGTCTCTTCACATGATCTGCCTTCAACTCCAATTTGCTAAAATCCATATTCATCTTCTCTACTCCACCTACAAAAACAAAACCATTCAATAACTTATTATACACATTATATATATAGAAGCATAGAAAGTACCATCACGAGAATCATCATCAGCATCGTCACACTCTTCGTTTTGGATGTTCTTCATCTTTTGATCATCCTGAGAGTTTAATTACATAAACTAAGATTGAGAAAGACAAAGAGGCTTTTAAATTATGAATCTCAGTGAAGACGGAACCTTGCCACCGTATTTCATCTTCTTTTTGCTTGATCGTCCTCTTTCACCTGAACATCAAAAGTGTTGGCATATATTTTTATAAAAACGTCGTATAGGATAATCACCAGTATTACCGTTTCCCATATTCACTATTTTGATCGAATTGATTCAGAGATTATCTATTGCTTTGTCTTTTCTTATCAATCCCTAAAAGGGCCAAATTTACAAAGGAAAAAACGCGGCGGCCTGGAATTTCCGTTGTACATTACGCGGCGAATAGCCGGAGAATATTATGATTTTGATTCGGGTAGGGTTCTGTAATATCGTAACATTAGTTTCTTTATCCTACATCTTAAGGGAAAAACTTCAATGAGTCATATTCTATTATTAATTTTGAAATTAATTAATTTTAATGTAAAAAATACATAAATTACTTTTGTAACCTTAACTCTAATGTCTTCTTGAAAAATCTGATAATATACAATCGTATCAGTTTCATTTATGTTCTATCTTTTTGTTTTTTTTTTTTTCTCTCTTCAACTTCTTCTATTTTCTTTTTCTTCGCTAACTCTTTTTCTATTTTCTACGATTCTTCTATCTATTTTTCTCTCTTTATTCTTCTTCTGCAATTTTTTTGTCTTCACTCCCTTGGATTTCTTTTTTTT
Source organism: Moricandia moricandioides (assembly GCA_905132885.1). NCBI lineage: Eukaryota > Viridiplantae > Streptophyta > Magnoliopsida > Brassicales > Brassicaceae > Moricandia > Moricandia moricandioides. The sequence continues at coordinate 36,844 of CAJHQQ010002003.1, forward strand.
TGGGTTAAAGGTGATAAACTCTACCGGTGATGGAAACCATAATCAGCAACTCTGCAAGTGGTAGAAACGATGTTTTTTTCTCATTCTTTATCTCTTCTTTTTTTTTCTCTTTTTCTCTACAAAATATTAGAACATATCTGCTGTAAGTGATGAAAATAATTGTCGAAGGTGATGAAAACGATGATTCTTTTTCTTCTCACGCTTTAGATTTGTTGATAATGGCAACGACTCAACCTACCCGCTTCATATCTCCTTAACGACGACGACGCAATCTCCGAGCTTCAGATCTCCTTCTTCTCGTGCTTCAAATCTGTGTTTTCTTTTGATATAGGGTTTTTATTCTAAGATTTTGGGTTTATATGATTAGGGTTCTTGTTGTTCTCTGTAGATTTGTTTTTTATTTAGGGTTTTTATTGTTTTTTTTTTCTCCCTCTAAGAGTATAATTTTTATTTTTATTTTTTTCATCTTCAGATCTGAATCCAATAGTACTCAGTATATATCAATGTTTTGAAAACTGGACCGGACACCGACTCGGTTCAACCAGTCGAACCGGGTTTTCTATTTTTTTAAATTTTAATATATATAATCATATATTTACATTATATAGGTTTAAAAATAATTCTACATATAATATATTTTCTATTCTCTATATTAACTAGAAAAATGAACAATAATCATAACTCTAATTATATATACAACAAATAAAAGTGAATACTATGTAAAACTGGAATTGATAAAAACCAAACGATTGATTGTTTAAATTACCGTATTTATTTATTTATACAACTAAAGTCTCAGATTTTATGAATATGTCAAATTAAGGATAATATATGAAATATTAAGTTTTAATAACAGTTGAAAATACATTATTTATATGTTAATTTTTTAGAACCGAGTTTTAAAGTTGGCCCGGGTCATTGGTTTTACCGGTTTTTTGCCGGTTTTATCGGGTTTACTTAAATCCGAGTTTTAAATCAAACTGGGCTCGGCTTCTTTAGCGAGTCACGGTCCGACCGATTCGACCGGGCAGTCCGATCCGGTTTTCAAAACCATGGTATATATCTAACATATTAGTAATACGTAATATTACCAGTATAATTCAATATAACTTGTAAAACTCAGTATAACTCGGTATATCTAACTCACTAGTAGTAAACAATATTACTAGTATAACTAGTAAAACTTTGTTATATCTAACTCACTAGTAGTACACAATATTACTAGTATAACTCGGTATATGTAACTCACTAGTAGTATCTAGTATAACTTATAACTAGCAAAACTCAATATGATTAACTAAGTAATACTTAGTATAACGAAGTAGAACTCAATATAACAACATAAATTGAAATTTTGAAATTGAAATTTTGAAATTTGAAAATTTAAAATTTCGAAAATAATTTAGAAAATATATAGAAAAGCGTAACTCGGATATTTATATTTTATTAAAGTTATGAGGGTATATGAGATTTGAGAGGCCCATAGGAGATTGTTCTATGACAGATGGGGGTATGGAAGCAATTGTCTCAATGCAGAACGAGAGGATCGGTGTGACTGGTTTTGATGAGAATGACGAAGAGATGGTTAAATGGACGAGACAAGCTCTGAGAATTTATAAAAAAAAACTTATAATAACGGATCAATATGGGCTTTACTATGCACCTTTATATTACCGAATTGGGCCAGCTATCATCTATGCCAAATCTAGATTTTTTTTGTAAGTTTTAATCACAAAATAAACCTCAAGAATGATCAATTTTTTTTATTTTAAGAACTTTCATATTTTTTTTTTTTAATTTTAAACCTAACCTCCAAAACTCCACCCCATAACTTTAAATCATAAATCTAAATTAGTTAATTCAAAGGGTATAAATGTATATTTACATTTTTTAATAAAGTTTGTTTTGGTCATTTTTCTCTTTAAAATCTATTTTGGTGACAAATATTTTTTAGATATATTTTAAGGTATTCCTCTTAATTTAAAGTCATGTTTAAAAATTTACCTTGATATTTTTTTACCTATTGAATATGTTGTAAGTTTGTAACTTAATATAAAAGAGACTTGAATCTTCTATATATTACATTCCATTTACTAACCTAACATATTGAATTGAAATTATATGTACACAATTAATTGAACGTCTATATTAACTTTTCTTATAAAATTATATCTAACTTGATAATAGATTTTTCTTGCTTACCATCAACCAATGAATGGGTGAACTACAAAACACAGCAACAAAAACTTTCTTCACATCCCTTTATTATTAATAGAGAAGCAATTTGAGATAGTAACTTTAATTTTGTAATTTATTTACATCATTGCCATTATGATGATGTGTCACTCTCTCATACATCCTCAACATATTTTTATAACTAACCTTTAATAACTAGTTTAATTACAATTAATGCCATTGGTCCAACTTATATTTAAATTATTCATATACCTAATATAAAACAAAGCTAAATGATTGGATTAACATGGTCTAGGCCCATCCGCGGATTGATATGATATTTTGAATAAATTATAATCTTCCAAATAAATTAATATGAATTCAATGAAATAAATTAATTCAATGAAATAAATTGCATACCTTTTTCTTTTTCACTGAACATCTTTTACCATTATAAAGTCATATAAACTTTAATAGATGCAACAATTACTAATGAACTCTTTACGAGCTAAACTAAACAATGTTAACATTTACTATATAGAAGTTTTAATAGATAAAACTTTGGTGTGAATTTAAATATATAAAGATATTAGTTTGATTATTAGTTAGCACAACATTATGCATAGTTTATGATATAAGACAATCGGTGCTATGCATAGTTGTGTATACATTTTTTTTTGTAATAATTTAGTGAATTTAGGTTAAATGATATTAATGTTACGGAATATGAAATTATGTATGTATGAATATATTATGATATATGTTAAAGGCACTATTATTTTTGAAATATTCAAAGATCAAATATGATAATAGATTTAAAGGAGAGTTATTCGTACGCATGGCAAAATTTCTGCCATAAATCATAAATTTTTTACATTTGTGTTATAAATATTTGAAAGCATCAAATTTATTATGTGTGAGACTTGAATAAATTAATTTCTTAATTTAATTATGTAAATATTCAAAATTGTCTATATCTATATATTAATATTATAAATCTTTGGCACTAACATATGAGATGTTTTAAGTCCATAATATTTGGTAATTGAAAGTCTAAAATAAAGAATATTTTGTGACAAAAAATTATGCAGATCTTCTTTTTATATTCACGTTGTTTACTATATACATATAATTGTATATTTTGCAACCTATTTACTAATACATAATGTTATTATCGTTAAAAACCATTTGTTGCGCAGGTCTTAACCTAGTACACTATCATCATGGGTCCATTTCATCAAACATAACCCACAATTATCTGGTTTCTCGAACATGACATATCATATCATATCATATCATATAGCTTTTTATGTTCATTACATACTAGCATTTCACATTGAATCATCAAAATCTTGAGATTCACTTATCTCCGACTTAACTTGGGATTTATTATCGTTGTTATTCCATGTATTATGAGCTTCTTTAGACCTTTCATCAATTGTAATTTTGTAGCAGCAGCTGAAGAAAACGATATGTGAAGAATTGGAGAATATGATGGATATGGATATCTAATATTTTCCAAACAAACTTAAAGAATATCCTAATTGAAACTTATCCCATCTGAACAAAAATGAAAGTATCCTTTATTAAAATCATAGTTAATAGAATATATATTCTTAATGCAATATTATTTCCTGTAAGATCATATTTTAATTTCCAATAATAAATTTCTAAATCTCGGATTGGCAAAATATCTTGAGTCTTTCCAATAGTCAAATATTTGATAGTTTAAACTGCTAAAATACTAATAACTTTATATAGAGGCACACATCTCTTATTGAAATCATATTTTCATCGACAAAAGTATAATCGAAAAAAGAGTTAACTGTTTACAATTTTTTGAATAAAACAATGGGATTTATTATTAATTTTGCACGTACATTAGTTTGATAACTAGCCTTGATTGTTTCTTAATTGTAAAATTGATATGTCCCAGGGAAAGAGAACACATTTCACATTTAGCTCACTACATGAGATTCAATGCCCCATATTTTATTTGCTCTTACCTTTTATTTAATCTAACAATTAAGTTAAAATTTTAAAGATATATCTACATTCCTTTTATTATCATGTTTTCCCAAACTATATAATAACAAATAAATGAAATATATACAAATTTATTAATATTTATTTATGTAAATATATAATATTGGCATTAGATAGGTTTCTTTAATAATAAGCAACAAAATTATATTTCACTTATATAAATAATAAGATTTTAAGCATAAATAAAATTATTTTTTAAATAAATATTATTATTAGATATTTTAAAATATTTATATTCATGTATTAACAACAAATAAAAAATTGATAATGTTCAAAAATAATTATATATTAATAGTGTTGAATAAAAGACATACAAAATGAATATAAAATTTTAAATGATTACTATAAACTGAAAATGAAACAAATATATTCCTACCATAAATATATTAAAAATATCAATAATTAATTTTAACAACCAATATATAGCAATCTATTACGAAAAACATAGCTATCTAATCTCTGTTTACACTAAAATTGTTTACTATTATAAAAATGATATTGGTATCTTCTGACTTGGTATATAAAATTGAGATATATCATGCCCTAAACATATTTAAAATAGAAAGACATTTAATAATACAAAATAAAAATTATAAATGTTACCAAAAAAATAGTCACCTAAATCAGAATCAAGATCAAAAATTTAATATCCCTATTCAGACCCACATGCTCGAATTGAGCTCAAAATTTTATTCCTAACAATGTTATTTAAACCAACGAAATAATAAATAACAAAATTCAAATTAAATCCAAATTCATAAATAACCGAACAATTCATATATTCCTTGAACTAAAATAAAAAAACTAAAGTAAAAAGACTTTAAAGTTTCTTAACATATTAATCAATAGGACTTTAAAGTTTGATTACAAATTATTGGTATATTTTTAATAGTATAAGAAATATGGTTAATAATATAGATTTCTATGAATATTTTGAATTTAATGTTAATTGTTATCCTCAACTTTAGGAATAACGAAATCAGATGTCTTACAGTATTTTCCAGTTATTTAAATGAGGTTATATATATTTTTTTTATATTTTTCTCTAGAGCAGAAGCATATATCTTCTTTTTAATAACTCAGGAGCATATATATTTATAGTTAAAATTCTAACAAACTTAATACTTTGTTAGAAATATTTAGTAGACATTAACGATTTGGTATATTAATATAGGCATGTATATTAAGAACGCTCATTGACTTCTTTGTTCTGCAACACCAAATTAAATATGAACTACACAATATTTGTAATTAATTTTCCAAATATTACAATTTACCTACTTTAGAAACGTAAATTAATAATTTTCACATATCGAGTAATATCATAATTGTTAATTTAAAAAATTGATCCTCCGAATAACTAGAGAATATTAAAACGAAATAAATGGGGAAATTGCTAAAAATGACTCAAAACTTGATTTCAAATGCAAAAGTGTACCCCAAATTCAATCAAATGCAAAAGTAACCCAATAGGCTAGTGAAAATACAATAAACTCCTTGTGAGCAAACAAAAAAACTGTATTCAATTTTACCAAAATAACCTTTTCGCGTGAGAAGACTTCTATAGAAGTCTTCTGCGAGAAGACTTCCCTGTAAGTCTCCTCCAGAAGACTTCTCTAGAAGTCTTCTTTAAGAAGTCTTCCGTACGTCTTCCGTGAGTCGTCCAGTAGTCTTCCGAAAGTCTTCTCTGAGAAGACTTCCATGTACGTATTCTCCGGAAGACTTCTCTAGAAGTCTTCTCAAACAATAAATCCTAAAAATAATTTATAAAATTCATAAAAAATATTTATATAGAGGAAAATAGAAATCATGTAACCACAAACATTTGTAAATAATGTAAATTTATATCAACTAAAATTGAATTGTTTTCAACCTAGATGAATTAATGTAGAATGAGTCATGGTATTCATTGGTTTAGGGTTTAGTAACATATGTGATAGTATTGTAGGTAGTTTTAGGCGTAGATTTTGAAATCTATCTTCTTAACTTTTTTTTTTGAATTTGACGAATATGTGTTAGTGATCCTCTAATAAGATGATTTTAAACACTTTCTAAGTTTATTTTATGTTTAAGGAAGTGTTTTTTGGTTAGTTAATTGATTTAGGGTTTCGGAAGACTTCCAGAAGACTTCCCGGGATGTCTTCTAACATATAATGCAGTAGAAGACTTCAAGGAAGACTTCACGGAAGACTCTACAATTTTACCGCTTGAATTTCAGTGAAAATTCAAATTCCCGCCTAATGGCGAAGTCTTCTGGAAGTCTTCCGGACGTCTTCCGTGAAGTCGTCCAGTAGTCTTCCGAAAGTCTTCTCTGAGAAGACTTCCATGTACGTATTCTCCAGAAGACTTCTCTGGAAGTCTTCTCAAACAATAAATCCTAAAAATAATTTATAAAATTCATAAAAAATATTTATATAGAGGAAAAATAGAAATCATGTAACCACAAACATTTGTAGATAATGTAAATTTATATCAACTAAAATTGAATTGTTTTCAACCTAGATGAATTAATGTAGAATGAGTCATGGTATTCATTGGTTTAGGGTTTAGTAACATATGTGATAGTATTGTAGGTAGTTTTAGGCGTAGATTTTGAAATCTATCTTCTTAACTTTTTTTTTTTGAATTTGACGAATATGTGTTAGTGATCCTCTAATAAGATGATTTTAAACACTTTCTAAGTTTATTTTATGTTTAAGGAAGTGTTTTTTGGTTAGTTAATTGATTTAGGGTTTCGGAAGACTTCCAGAAGACTTCCCGGGATGTCTTCTAACATATAATGCAGTAGAAGACTTCAAGGAAGACTTCACGGAAGACTCCGAGAAGACTTCTCAAGAAGTCTTCCAAACCAAACTCGAACTTAATTTACCTTCAATTTGAAATTAACCGGAAAAAACCAAAATATATTTAACCTAACCTGATAATTTACCGTACATATAAATAGTAGTTTTTAACTGTTTTTTTCACTTTTCGGTGTTTCAGAAAAAAAAATTGGTGAAAACCCTAGCCTCCTCTTCTAAGGCGATTACTGTGACGATTTCCGACGAATCTCTTCCGACTACCGGTTCCTCTTGATTTCAGATCTGAAACCGTTCGTTCGTTTCTCCCCTTGACTTCTTCCTCTATTTCTTTCCTTTCCGACCTCAAGTTGACCCATTTGTCCGTAAGTCTCCCGGAAGTCTGCCGTAAATCTTCATGGAAATCACCCGTAAGTTTTCATGGAAGTCATTCCGTAAGTGTTCATGGTAGTCATCCGGAAGACTTCATGGAAGTCATCCGGAAGACTTCATGGAAGTCATCCGGAAGACTTCATGGAAGCCATCCGGAAGACTTAATGGAAGCCATCCGAAGTCTTCCGTAAGTCTTCCATGAAGTCTTCCGTAAGTCTTCCATGAAGTCTTCCGTAAGTCTTCCATGAAGTCTTCCGGATGACTTCCATGAAGTCTTCCGTAAGTCTTCCGTAAGTCTTCCGTAAGTCTTCGGTAAGTCTTCCGAAGTCTTCCGAAGTCTTCCGAAAGTCTTCCGAAGTCTTCCAAAGTCTTCACAGTCTGTATGTTAGTATAGAACTCTTGGTGTGTTTGTTTTATGTTTGAGATGTTGTTTTATCATTGTTTGCAGGCTATACAATGGAATTACCAGTACTCCCGAAGAGGTTGTTCACCCTAGGGGAAGAGCCGATTCCAATGAAGAGCATTGGATATCATACTGATGACCCCAGATTACTTCCTGCCGTAAAGGATGCTCTCCATGCTGATGAATGGGAGGAGCTGAAGAACTCTAGGTTGGGAGTCTTCATAAAGTTCTGGGAGTTGGACTTTGGTTGGGCGTCTAGGCTGGTTCACTATATGCTCTGTTTTCAGCTCGATGTCAAGAAGAAGTACGAGCTGTGGAGTCTCATTGGTTCAGAGCCGTTGAGGTTTTCACTTATTGAGTTCGAACATCTCACCGGTCTTAACTGCGACTATGTTGAGCATGTGGATAATCCTCATGTAGGGCTAACAGAGGATTTGTATCGGTTCTGGGAGTTGATGGGTGTTGATATCGACTCTGGTCCAAGCTCCCAGCAAATAGTGGCGGCGTGTGGGAGATGTGAACAGTGGTCTCGGGATGACCGCATGAGGCTGGGATACCTAGCCATCTACACAGGATTCATTGAAGGACGAAAGTCCACATCCGCTACACGGGCTAGTCCTGCCAGGCTAGTGATGAATCTTGAAGAGTTTGAGGCCTACCCATGGGGGAGATTGGCGTTTAAGATCCTTATGGACTCTGTGAAGGCTAAGGATTTGACAAAATCTTACACCATTGATGGGTTTATTCAAGTACTCCAAGTCTGGATCTACTTCGCTCTGCCAGACTTTGCTGCGGAGTATGGAAAGCCCATACGAAACAAACCTAGTCCTCCTCTGCTGGCTTATAAGGGGCATAAAGGACGAAAATTTGTCAAAGAGGGTATCTGCACACAGGTATGTCTCAGTATCTAACTTGATATGGTAGTGATTATTGTCTCAGTATCTAAATTGATATTCATTACTTCCTGCAGACTCGTGTGGTGAACCTAGTGGTGAAGGAGCTTGCTGAATTGTTCCCGCAGTGGGACAATGATAACACCGATGAGGCAGTTGAGAACCTCGTGAATCTCATCTGTGGTGGTGAACGCAAGATGAAGTGGGGCAAAGAGTGCTGGCCAGACATTGGTACTAAGCCGTGGACCAATCCAAAGGTCATCATTGTCAAGGAGGAATCTCTTGAGCTTCCTTTCAAGGAAGAAAGAAGACCCTGGAAGAAACCTCGTACTGAGTCTCGTACTGAGGCTCCTTCTGAGGATCGTACTGAGGCTCCTGCTCCTTCTGAAGCTCGTACTGAGGCTCCTTCTGTTTCGTGGAGTGGGCTTAAGAAAGAAGATCTTGAACAAAGTTTCAAGAACTTGACGAAAGTTATGACTGATGGGTTTGGGCAGTGCCTAAAGGAGATCAAGCTTCTTGCCGATAGGATTGAAGCTGTGGAGAAGAAGGTGGGAATCAACCACAATGAACTTCAACTCACAGTTTCAGAACCGGATAATACTGCGCACGAACTGGGGGTTAGTACTGAAACCTCTCCCAAAATCAAAAAGAAGAGGAATACTAAGAATAAGAAGTGAACTCGAATTTGTTTCATTTGTTGATTGGTACATTTGTTTCATTTGTTGATTGGATGGTACATTTGTTTCATTTGTTGATTGGTACATTTGTTTCATTTGTTGATTGGTACATTTGTTTCATTTGTTGATTGGAACCTTTGGCTTGAACTCGAATTTGCAGAGTGAGAGTGTGAATGGGAAGAAATCAGGAAGTGTCAACAAAGACACTGACCAAAAACAAATGAGTAGCATCAATGCACCTCGGCTCCCGGAGGTGGAAGATCCAAGTGTTGTCATTATGGACAAAACTGAGCCAACTAAATCAGACTTGGATAGGGCGGAGGAGAGACGCCGGATAAAGAAAGATGCTACCATGGCATACCTCAGGGGAAAGAGTGAACGAGAGAGGAAGCTTGCTGCATCACAGCAGTCTCCTTATCAGGGCAACAGCACAGCCAAAGTGATCGTGCCGAACAAGAAGGCTGGTCTTGGCTATGATCCGTTTGCTCCCCTTGACAAGAATAAGAATAAGTTGCTTATTGAATTTTTGAAAAAAGATCCGTAAGTACTAATCTCCCACAGAACATTAAGTTGGTTGTTGTTGTTTGTTGATCTAGTTTTGCTGTTTTCAGGAGTCATAGAATAGCTTTTGATAAAAGACCACTGGGGCCAAGTCTGTGGTATTCCACCATCCGAACACCCCTAAAATGGCTCCACGACTCGGTAAGATTTTTAAGGTTTACTTGTGGAAGTCTTCTGGAAGTCTTCTGGAAGTCTTCTGGTAGTCTTCGGAAGAAGTCTTCTGGAAGTCTTCTGGAAGTCTTCTGGAAGTCTTCCGGAAGTCTTCTGGAAGTCTTCCGGAAGTCTTCCGGGGGAAGTCTTCTGACTTGTTATGTCTTCTTGAAGTCTTATGCCTTGATATGTTTTCAATGCAGCATATGGATGGTTATATCAATTTACTGAGGCAGCGGTTTCAGAGGCATCCAGAGCACTTTAGGAGCGAGAGGCTTTGCATTCTTGATCACGTGTTTAGCAGAATGTGGACGTTCAAGTACCCAGACTTTAAGAGATCAGAGCCCGATGCAAACGGGTTAGGAAGGTTGCTCCCTGCAGGGAGTTGGGATTTTTATGCTGGTATACTACCCAGATTTTGCCAAACAAAAAGGTTTGGGGATCGGATGTGGATGACATTTATGCGCCAGTGAACTTCAAGAATGATCACTGGATTGCTATTTGGGTTTCCATTCCAAACAGGCACATCACCATCTGGGACAGCATTATAAACCATATTAGACCTGCTCAACTCGCCGATTTAATGGAGCCTTTTGCCAAGATGCTACCTTATCTGCTTGTGGAATGTGCTGCCTCCGTCGAAGAGCGTGTGAAATACACACTAGAGCCATTCACATATGCGAGAGTGTCTGACGGAGTACCTCAATGTCGTGCTGGTGATTGTGGTGTGTTCACCTTGAAATACATTGAGTGTCATGCTCTTGGAATGGAATCATTTCCTCCTGGCTTATCTGATAAGAACGTCAAGAGCATTAGGGAGAAGATGGCTACTGACCTATTTAATGAGACCCCTGGCAACAATGGAGAAACCGATATTGAGGGCTTGGATATGTATGATTGAACTAATATTTTGTACATAATTCTAATTCTAATCTTTTGTAACCTTGAACTAATCTTTTGTAACCTTGAACTAATATTTTGTACATAATTCTAATTCTAATGAAGGAACCTATTCAAACACAGTACATAAGACATAAGATAAGTTCATAAGACATAAGTTCATAAGACATAAGACATACAGACGACTTACAGACGAATTACAGACGACTTCAAGAAGACTTTAAGAAGATACCCTCCGGAAGACTTACAGAAGACATCCAGACGACTTACCGAAGACTTACAGACGACTTACAGACGACTTCAAGAAGACTTTAAGAAGATACCCTCCGGAAGACTTACAGAAGACATCCAGACGACTTACCGAAGACTTACAGACGACTTACAGAAGACTTCAAGAAGACTTTAAGAAGATACCCTCCGGAAGACTTACAGAAGACATCCAGACGACTTACCGAAGACTTACAGAAAGAGACTTACAGAAGATACCCTCCGGAAGACTTACAGAAGACATCCAGACGACTTACCGAACTTACAGACGACTTACAGACGACTTCAAGAAGACTTACAGAAGATTAGTTCTCACTATTTGGACAATTTGGACGTGTATGACCAGGTTGTCTGCAGTTTGAGCAGCTATAATCCTTGTGTAGCTTCCGCGGTTTGTGTCCTCTCATCCTAGATAGCTCCAACCAAGATTGCCATCTTGATTTCTTTTGTCGCCCTGGACCACGCTTTACATCTGGAGGAAAACAAGTTCGAGACTCAACTTCTCCACCACAAGGATATATATTCTGTGAGTATCCTGCATACAAATATTCCTTCGAGTATAGGGGGCACACAAGTGTTGCAATATGCCGATTAGCAAAGGTTCCAGCTGCTATAGCATGCGAGCAAGGTATTTTCTCGATTCCATAGACACCACATTCACACTTACTATGTTCCAAATCGACAACACAGTCACGTTTGCCACCTGACACAAAGAATCGACTTCTATCAATTGGTTGGACAGTCATCTTATCCGCTAACTCCTCACGAATCGCCAATAAGTATTCAACTCCCCGACTATGTTCAGTTGTGAGATTCAGAGCATCTTCTCGCCTTTTCCAATACCACCTTCCCAACTTTTCCCTTATAAACTCCAAAAGAAACACTATGGGAAATCCTCTTGCTCTCTTGAGAGCGGAGTTAATAGATTCAGCTATGTTGCTCGTTTTTATATTGTACCTTTCTCCATGACAATGAACCCGTGACCATAGTCTCACGTCCGCTTCCTCCAAATATGTTGCCAGTGCCGGGTTAGCATTCCGGATCTCCTCCATGTAGCGGTTAAAGTCGAAGAGTGTATGAGCATAAGCAGCGCCTTTAACCAAGTACAATAGATGCTTCCCTTTATACTTTTGGACAATGTTCTGTTGTAGGTGATAATAACATATTCCTCGGGTTGCCCAAGGGAACACCTTTTCACACGCGCTTTTAATGGCTCTATGCCGGTCGGAGACTATCATCAAAGCATGCTGATCAGATACACAACTCCTCAGTTGTGTGAAAAACCATTCCCAAGCATCATCATCTTCTATATCTACGATTCCAAAAGCCAATGGAAATATCTGAAAATTACCATCTTGTGCAGCTGCAACTAACATAACACCTTCATACTTCCCACTTAGGTGAGTCCCATCCACCACGATGACCCTTCTTTGATACTGAAAACCAGCAATAGAAGCTCCAAATGATATAAATAGATACTTAAATCTATTCTCAGCATCAAGTTCTATACTAGTCTTAGAACCCGGATTTGCTAACGTGATTTGTTCCAAATATGAAGGCAGCCTCTCATACCCTTCTTCTGCTGATCCTCTTACCAATTTTTGAGCATGTAACAATGCTCTGTATGAAGTGGTGTAATCTAGAGTCATGCCAAACATGTTCCTCATTGCATCTTGGATATGCTTCGGATTTAACCCATCAATGATTCCAACGCGATCTATGAAAAGCTGACCAACATACTTCGCAGTAAAATGTTTCCGGTGAGCCCGTCGTTCAGACACAGAACATGTATGAGTCTTCACATACTTTGTTACCCAAAACGTGTTTGTTCCATGTTTCACACTCGCTCTAAGCTTCCATGTGCACCCAGGAACACGACATTTTGCTACAAGTAGTGTTTTAGTGGTCTTGTATATTTTGAAGGAGAATTTATGCTTCACCGCTGTCAACCGCAACTCTGAAACCAATGCCGCTTTAGTGATAAAACTCTGGCTGACATAGATATTGGTGTCAACTATCCCATTCGAGCTTTCTCCTTCATTAGCATATGTCTCTTTGAAATTCTCAAAACATATATCTTCTTCCTCTTCCTCTTCCTCTTCCTCTTCCTCATCCTTAACTCTTCCATACTCACTGTAATCTCCAAACTCATCATCCACTTCAGCAACATACTTCTCCTCCTCATCATTTATATTTTGAGGCAAATTATCATCATCTTCCACTTCATTTTCTTCTTCCCCTCCATTTTCTTCTTCTCCTTCAACAGCTAGGTTTCCTTCAGCGTTGGCATCATTGACATTCCTCATCTTGCCTCGGCTTGATACACAAAGACGTACAACATGTGTTTTACTTATCTTGATCAAGTTCTGAACTTGTCTATCACTTGTAACATGAATAGGAGGAGTATCAGGAGTTATTTTGTTGCATTACTGCGTCTGGTAACAAGTAAGTTAAATCCACAACCTCAGCGTTCTTATCCAGGTTAAAACTTCTACAGCCATTTCAACAAGTTCATCATATGTAGAACCATCACTCAAAAAGAACATTCTCGCTCCTTTGACATTATCAACCACAAAATTCCAAGAATTATCTTTCATCAACCATTCTCCGTAAACAACAGGTAACTGAAGCATCATCTGAAAAAATCAAATTAAAACACATTAGCAAACGCACAACATCATATTAAAAAAAAACTGAGAAGACTTCTTAAGAAGTCTTCCGTAAAAAGACTTACGCAAGACTTAAGAAGTCTTCCGTAAGTCTTCTTAAGAAGTCTTCTACGTTTAGCTAATTGAAGTTTAATACAGATTGACGTAGAAGACTTCTTAAGAAGTCTACCCTGAAGAAAACTTCTAAAGAAGTCATCCACAGAGAAGACTTCTAAAGAAGTCTTCCGTTTAGGTCACTTTTGCATTTGTAAATTTACGAAGGAAAACTTCTCTAGAAGTCTACTCTGTAGAAGACATATTGAGAAGTCTTCCTTTGTAAATATTGACTTACTTTTGATTTTGAAAAATTCTCGAAATTCCCAGAGAAGACTTCCCCTAGAAGTCTTCTCGGATAAACAGGTTGGTTTTGCAATTGACCGATCATTGTCAGAAATTTAACTTTTGTAGAAGACTTCTCTAGAAGTCTTCTGGCGGAAGACTTCCCTAGAAGTCGAAAGACTTCTAGAGAAGTCTTCTACAGAAGTCAAATTTCTGACAAATTTCGGTCAACTGCAAAACCAACCTGTTTATCCGAGAAGACTGCTAGGGAAGTCTTCTCGGTTTTGCTTGTTTTTTTGTAATCAAAGGAAAGTTAGAAGACTGCTGGGAAAGTCTTCTAGTCAAAACACGCAAAAGGTCAATTGCAAAACTAACCTATGCATTGACCAGAAGACTTCTCTAGAAGTCTTCTTCGCGAACAGATCTGAAAAACAATATCGATTTCATACCTTGGACCGTCAGATGACTTGCTTAGGCTTCTCCAAGCACACAGAACTTCAATACTCAAGCTACCAATCCGTTACTCTATGAACATTACAAAGTTTGGAATAAAAATCTTGGGTTTTTTGAATGATTTTTTAAGGAAAGTGAAAGACATGTGGTTTGAATGCACAACAAATGAGATAGTAAGAGAAAAATTCGTTTTTTTTGTCATTAAGACCTTCAAATTGGTTGTTCATGGTAGTTGGGGGATTGATGGCAATGACAATATTGTAAATATTTGGTGAAGATAAGGATGATAGAGTAAAAGACTTATTTAAAAAAAAAGCAATGGCATTTTTGTGAATAACTCGAAAATTTAGGGTGAATAAGGCAAATAAAAGTTCCAAAAAAATGGTGGGTTAGTTTTGCATTTGAGTTGAAATTTTGAGTCACTTTTACAAAACACCCCGAAATAAATTTCGCACTTTGAAAGCGCGGATAAAAAACTAATATGACAATTAAATTAAATTGGTATGTTTATACATGTATATAAATGCAAGCCACATAGATAATCCCTATATTTTTACCTTAGAAAGATTTTGTAACCATAACGAATGAAGAAATCGTTAACTATGATCCAATAGTAAGTATAACTTATTAGACACCATGATCTAAGTGTTCTAGGTATAACTTATTAGACACCATGATTTAGGTGTTCTATTTCTATGCAAAATCAAGAATAGTGGGAGATATATATGATCATCACTACACCCATCCACGTCATATAATAAACACTAGATGATTATCCGTGCGCATGCGCGAGGTGAAATTAATATACTAATTATCGTTGAATATTAATTTTGATTGTTCAACTATGATGTCATAAGTCTCCAAACGTATAGTTATGGATCATCAATATAATGTTGATGAGTAGGGTGATGTTTGTTGATATTTTTTTAAAAACTTATTTAATTTACATTGGACTTCAATGATATCATTCAAATGTTATTATTCACCACATCACTTCGATATGAACAATCATATTTTTGAAATGATATGATCAAGTAACATTTGAGATCCATGCTTGCGCAGAATGAAGATTAATTATGTATAAAAATTATTTGTAGATAATATTATTTATTTTGTATTAATTTACATATTATACAATAATAAATATATTGAATAATTGAGGAGCGAATAGCTATTACGTATACAATTAAATTCGAGTAAGAACATAAATAAAAACAATCTTTCTTTTTATTTACAAAACTTTTTGTTGATAAAAAACAAAATAAACCATTTATTTATGTTATATAGTATATAACTAAAATCAAATGATATTGATATAGATATATAATATATTTAATATAAATATTTATTTATTGAGGCTTGATACTCATATGATTTAATTAACATTTTTATATTTACCGTGACAAAAATATTATTTTTATTAATATGAATATTATTTTTATTAACATGTTTATGTATTTTATATATGATATATATTTTTAATTTAAACGACATTGAAATAAACGTATATATATTAAATGAGACTTCATATTTACATGATTTTATGATCATTTATATCTTGTTATAATAAAAAAGTTGAACAATTTATCAAAACAATTTCATCGTAGATTTTTAACAGCCTTAGTATTTATATTAAAAAAATTCAAAATATAGCAAATTAGAAAAAATCTAGATTTTTTGTTATATACTTATGTGATTTTTAAATTTCTTTCAAGAATATAAAATTGAACAAAAATGATGGAGGATACATATATTGTTATCAAATATTTATAATTTAAAATCATTAATTGTCACACATTTGTTAATCATATTAGGTAATTCCATAGCTTTTATTTAAGGAAAAAATATAAATTATTATTGTATACATGAATAACTAATCTGATAATTAGTTTAATAAAAGGTATAATATATATTTAGATGGACTAACTTATTTTTGTACGATTTTAAAAATCATTGTAGTGATAACATGTGACTACCAAAAAAGCTTGTATATATAGCTCCATGGTTAATATATATAAGATTTCTCATTGTAGTGATAACATAAGATTTCTCAATACTGCTTTTAAAGATTTAAATATTCCAAAATTAATATATATAGCTCGTATATTAATATGTTATAATGACATGTGTGTACCAAAATATGTTGTAATGATCCATCTAAGTATATAATTAACATATATGTATTTTATATGATATATAGTTAATTTAAACAATATTAAAGTAATATATATATATATATATATATATATATATATATTTAATCTGAATATATATATTAAATGATACTTAATATTCATATGATATTATGATCCTTTGTATCTTTTTATAACAAAAAAAAACATTGTTCACAAAATTTTGATTGAAATGCTTTTACTGTTTTAGTAATTTATACTTGTTTTTGAAAATTCATAATATAACATGTAAGAAAAAAAATTAGATTTTTTATTATATGGTTAATGTGATTGTTTATTTTTTTTAATACTATAAATTAAAAAAATGATGAAGAATACAAAATATATTATCAAATCTTTATTATTCAAAACATTAATTGTCACATATATGTTAATCATATTAGGTAATTCCGTAGGTTTTATTTAAGGAAAAAATGTTAAATATCCTTTCATGCACTACCAATCAATATGAATGTTAATTTAATAAAAGTATAGTCTATAATTAGATGGACAAACTTTTTTCTAAGGATTCTAAGAATCATCCTGGTGATGACACGTTGTTACACTTAAAAGTTCTAATGCTCCAGGATTAATATATAGGGGATTTTTTTATCCAAAACATTGATTAGTTACAAAATTTTAGAAGTTTGTTAACTTCTATGCTAATATTTTATGGACCATTTACAATTTTAATTTATACAGCTATCGTCAACACTAATGAGCATTTGTTTGTTGTTTGTATTTGGGCTTATTTTTCGTAAAGTCTCTGTCACAATTTAAACAACATCCAAAAAAATTTAATTTTTCATTTTTCATTTTTCATTTTTCATTTTTCATTTTTCATTTTTCATTTTTCTTACTATATTCTCTAAACTCAGAAACATTTAAAATACATATTGACTTCCTACACACTATGCAAACTCACCGATTTTAAGAGAAGACCTTGGTCCCTATCGATATTCTAAAAACATAATCTGTTGAAGCTTCCTTTGCTTTTAATAGCTTGTCAGGATTGTAGTAACATAGATTATGTAAAATTACAATATTTACGTAACTTAGGTTCTTAATACGAAATGGTAAACTTTTCTTATTATCATCTCTAAACTCATAAACATTTAAAGAGCATAATGACCTCCTACACACAATATGCAAGCTTACCGAGTGCTACAGAAGACGCTGGTCCATTTTGTAATGGGTTACCCATCTTCATACAATATGAAAAACACCATTAATAAAAGAAAAAGTTTCTTGAAACCAATACTTTGAGTTATCATGTTACCAATACTTTGAGTTGTCATGCTACTTGGGAGTGGATCTAAACAGTATGAATCGAATGATCTGACTCCAGCTAAACGTCGTGGTAACCCAGACGAAACTTTAGAGGAAACCTTTGACCAGACAATGTTACTAAAACAGAAACTTCGGTTAGGAAAAAGAGGGAGAAACTAAAAAATGGCAGAAGTCAGTATTCAATGGATTCATGTTAAAGCTATGACTAATTGAGTGGGGGTGATGGTAAGTTTTTTTAAAGATATACTAAGTTATGAATCAAAATTATTGACTTTGTTTAAATAAATGAATTTTTTTTATATAGGTCGTCTAAAACATCTCACTAACGTTGAAGGTTGTTATAATATATTATTTGAATCATTACTTCAAACCAATGTAAGTTTAATCTAATTTCAGAATTTTTACTATATTATTCCTGCTAATGTCAACTATAAATTTCAAAATTTAAATAAAACTCTATAACTTTTGACCGAAATATTTTCAAAATTTTATTCTACATTTTGACTTATGTTATTTATGATTATTCTCTTCAAATTTTGATTACAAATAAGTCTTATTTTTATCTTATACAATACCGCTATGTGTTTATTGTTCTAGAAGGGTATAAATATCCTAAAAAAATAACTATCAAATTAACCCTTAATCCTAACACAGAAAACAATATTCATGCCAAAAGAAATCAGGTATATTACTTAGGGATCGAATCCACAGATAGTAGTGACACACAATAGATTTCTTATTTTTACTAGGTAGATATATATAATGGCAGCAAGTAATCAGTTTAAGGAAACATTCCTTATCATAAGGTATATATGCAATATGAAAATAATGCAGATAATGAAATATGTTAATAATACAAATATGTTAATATGTTATTAAACTTAACTAAAATGTAAATATGCTAGATCTAGGGTTTCAGGCCTAATGAATTATAGCGAATAAGAAGCACAAAAATGTAAATATTCTAGAACTCAAATATTAACTATTCTGACATTTTTGACTCTAACTTTCGTATGCGAGTAAAAGGAAAGACCATCGATCGACGCCGAAGGCCTGATGTCGATCGATTGTGAAATCATAAGGAAGTTTGAACGAGATTTGATATGTTCACCAAGCTAATTAGACCAGCTCTCGCATGCGCCTAGCAACCTATTTTAATAGATTCTATAATTGCACAAAACCTACTCTCGTAGTTGTCCATGTCTTACTTTCGATATCCTAGTTAGCTACTCGAGAGTGCGAGCATTAAGCACAACTCAATTGATGGATATTATCTCAACCTAGCAATCCTACTTTTGGTCTAATCCATGATTACCATCATTCAACCCTAAATCTAGTTGATGAATACTCAGACATAATTAAAGTAAGAACAATAGTCTGAATATAATGCATATATAGAATATTATGGTTCCAATACACATCTCCCTAAGGAGTAATGAATCTTCTCCCCTAAAATCTTAAAACTATAATAGAATACTAAAAACTCTCTTTCTCTCTAACTCTCCATCTCTCTCCACACTTCTGTGTGTAATACATAAAGTATAAATATAAACCCTAAAATCTAGGTCAAAACTCGTCTAGGGTATCTTTGTCATTTGTCTCTAACTTGGGCTGGAAATCAGCTGTCTGCGAATCGGTCATCGATTGATGGCAAGTGTGCAAAATCGATCGATCTTGGTCTTGTACCATCGGTTGACGCCAAGATGTTGTCATCGATCGATGTCTATCTTGTACTCCGACTCTCTCAATGACCAGCTACGAATTCTTCTCTTCTAAACGTTCCAAAAGCTCCAAGTATCTCCATATATCTCCAAAACGTACATGGACCTGTAAAGACCTCAAAACATAGCATAGACACACATAAAAGACCCTAAATAGAGTATAAAACATGGTCTAAAACTGGTAATAAATAGACTATATCAACTCCCCCAAACTTAACCTTTTGTTTGTCCTCAAGCAAACAAGTCTGTGAAAGATGTTTTATGAGCTAGCTCAGCTCAACTCATTTATAATATGAGCTTTAATATGTAAACTTGAACTCAGATAATCTAGATCATGAGTTAAATGAGCTAATCATGATCTAATACTATAAAAAATATTTAAATAACTTATATAATATTATTCAAAATATAAATATTAAAAAATCCAAAAGATTAATATTAAATAAAATCAACACTTAAAAAATGAATTAAGCTAAACCAATGATCCAAAATCCATATTCCTCATGAGAGTCTTGAGACAATTCATTTTCAAAGTCTTCATCTGTCTAAATCATAAAAATAAAATAAAACATTTATCAATTTAGGATCAACAATATTTGTGAGAAATATGATAGGGTAATGTGGGTTTATATAGAAAAGTTAGATAATTTATATTTTTTTCTTCTAAAAAGTTATTAAAATTCCCTGTTGTTGGATCAGATTCCAATCAATTTTGTAGAAATTTTTAATGATAATTAAAAAAAATCTATATTATTTATATATGCTTTATATTTTAATTTTAAAAAGATAAATATGATTAATATAGAAATTATCTCTTAAGAATATTTGGTTGTACATTTTAATTATAAACGATAAATACAATTAATATAGAAATTATCTTTTTCACATAAGAAAAATAGAAGTTATCCAAGAAATAATATATATATATATATATATATATATATATATATATATATATATAGTTGAAAGTATAAAAATGATTAAACTCATGAGCTGGCTCGTGTTCATTAAAGCTCGTTCATATAAATCATGATCTAATTTTAGCTCGATCAATAAACTCATTTATTAAATGAGCCTAAAAAATAGATATCGTACTCGTGAAAAATTGAGCTGAGCTGAGCCAACTCATGAATTCTAGTTCATTTTGACACACGTAACTGAGATATTTAGATAGGCTTCCATGAATCAAGCCCTAATGGTTTTTTCCACAAGATCATGTTCACTTCTTTTTGACCTTTATATCTTTCTAGGATCATATGAACCAAGCTTTAATGGTTATAGCCACAAAATCCTGTTCGACTCCTTTTTTTTAATCTGAAGGGGAGAGAGAGGAGAATCAGAAGCACACGGACTTTTACCTTCCAGACTTGAAGAAAGAATCCGTTCCAGTGTATACCAAATCCCAAAGAAAGAAAATAATGTCAGGATTAGTATTGGAAATCAGCTTCGGTTCCTTCAAACTTTTTAAGCAAGTGTGATATAGCGGCATGATGATCCACTTTTGTATCTCTAGTAATCTCTGCAAACAACCTTCTAAGAATGATGCTAAAGTGTGGTTAGTCAATAATAAATATTGATCATAGTCTCATTCTTGACTCAATAAAACTTTTTGAAAAACTTATATATATATATATATATATATATATATATATATAAATAAAACTCGAAAACGAATAAATAGCGTTAGCGAACCTCCTTCAGACTTAAATTACACAGTCCCAGTGTAATCCACCCTTGATTGGTTGGGAAAAATCAAATCATAAGTAAATAGATTAAGTAGGAAACTCAGTACCTCCCTCTGTAAGAGCGCATCAATCGATGGTAGGCATGTGTGGTCGATTGATGGTCGCGATCCATTGTCGACCGATGGTGCCTCTATGGTGTCGATCGATGGTGGATTCAAATAGTATTTAAAAGCAAAGTAAAACTCGACATAAATAGTAGTATAAGTAAAAACTAAATAAGAACTTACTAAATAGTGGGTTGCCTCCACTCAGTGCTTGGTTATCGTCATAAGCTCGACGTTTTGAACTTTCTGACTAGAATGGTGGTGGATCAACACTTGGAAAACAAGTGTCTACATCTTCTTTGCCCTTCTGAAACCATGTACCAAAGAAGCTTCTCATTGCCTCATATTCTCTTGCTTTCTCGTTCTTCATGATCTCCTTAACAACCTCCACTGAATGCATTCTCCTTTGTATATTTTCAATACTGTACTGTAGCATTCCTAGTCTGGCAGATGTAGTCTCTGATATATCCTCCAATTGTTGCGAGATATCATCCTTCATCAGGCTCTGCGAAAAAGAAATCTCATCGAACATGTCTTCTAATTGTTTCTTTGCCGTGGACTTCTGTCTGTCAAAGTGAGTATCGATCGATGGCTTGATGGTGCCATCGATCGATGTCACTATATTTGGCCCAATCGCATGCTGTCTTAGAATATTATCCAAATATTGTTTCATCTCATCTATGCGTGTAGTCAAACCGGTGAGGAACTTGTCTATAGGATAATATACATCATCAAGCCTCTTGTAGGAATCATCCAGTGACATCTCTTGAGCTTTGTAGATCTCATGCACAATATTGTCAATCTCTGCTCTGCGATATGTATCTTTCTTCTTCATAAACTTAGCGATCTTTGTTGCATGTTCTGGTAAACATATGTAGCTCTGCTCAAACATAGTAGCTCTTTCTATAACTTCTCTGATATCTTTTTCTTGCACATTCACAACTCTTCTGTTTATAGCTCGTGCATTGCCATTCTCGTCTCTATAGATGCCATACTCATCTTTCTTTTCCCAATAGAAAATTCTTCAGACATTTGCATCACAAGCTCTTTGTCCATGCTCTACATCACCGTCTATCAGTAGTGGGTTTATCCAATCGACTAATTGTGAACTTCATGAACCAAAAGGATTAGAGGTACAAAAATGGTTTACACCTGGAATAGTGGTGTCGATCGATGCATGAAGGCTGGCGTCGATCGATTTGTAATGTTTGGGAGTGGATAGACCAATGTGGATCAGCACGTTCTTCTGTTCCTTGATTTCACTCGATGCATGTACTCGTGCGTCGATCAGTGGCTGTTTTTCCAATAAAGCTCCTGATCCAGTAGCTATAACAAGGGCATCTGCTACATCCTCCTTAGGTATGCATATAATTTTTCCATAGAGATCTCGTGCACGTCCTTCTGTATCTCTGAAAATTCCAAACTCATCTGGTCTAAGATAACCATCATCTGCATCTTCTATTCTTGGCTCTTGTTCTGGTTTGTGTCCGATGTTGTTTGAAGGCAAGGATGTGATGTCGATTGATGCTTGATTACCTACTTTCGCGTTCATTACCCAACCAGATTCTTCTAGTGCTAGGCCGCGATACTCAATTAGCTATTTCTCTCTGTATTCTGCATCGTATTCTTTGTAAGCTTCACTGTAACCTCGGTATGCCTGATGGGTATCGATCGATGGTGTATGGTGACCGTCGATCAATGCTTGATAATCAGACTGGTTGCCGAAAAGATTTCCAGCTCCATTAGCCATCGCAACTATATCTGCCACATCTTCTCTCATGACATGCAAAATTATGCCATCCATGGCTCTTGTCTGACCGTCTGGATCTCTCATAATACCGAACTCATTTGGTTGTAAATAAACATACTCCCTCTCGCGTTCTGCTGTTGAATCCAGTTCGGACTCTGAGTTACAACCAGTATCGATCGATGGTGATTGGTTACCATCGATCGACGTTGATTTCCCAAGTTTATGGGAAACATGAAAAACACCAGCCTCTTCTATAGCAATTCCTCGGTATTTGATTATTTCTTATTCTACGTAATCTTCGTCGTACTCGAGGTAGGCTTGGTTGTAATCAAGATCTGTGTGGCAAGCGTTGATCGGTTATGTATGGTGGGTATCAATCGATAATGAGGCTTGGGCGTCGATCGATGACTGCTTTGCAGTCCTGTCGATCGTTTGTTCTGGTTGGGTGTCGATCGATGCTCCTTCTTCCGATTCCTCATTGAACTCATAATAGCAAAAGCATGTGGCAACAAGCTCTGCATCATTAGACAATTCAATCAGAGTAGCTTTGCTCTTATTCTTAACAGGTTCATAAAAAATATATTGATTGAATAGAGATAGATACAACATGTTTAACTTCATATCACATATAGCTCCCACGGTTTCCATGAATGCTCTACCGAGTAGTAGCGAAGATTTCCAGTCTATCCTGATGTCCATCACATGGAAGTCTACATGGACTAGGGTGTTGTTAATCTGCACTGGAACATCTTTTACCATCCCTCATGAGTTCACACTTGACCATTTTACAAACGTGAACGAATCATTGGAGGGTTCCACTCTCAGGTTCAGCTCCTTTGCTATAAACTTTGGCATAATGCTCACTGATCCAGTATCGCAGAGGGCGTTGGGATATTCTTTGCCCTTGATGAAGCATGGAACCACAAAATTTCCAGAATCACTTTTCTTCTTCAGACAAGCCCTCTGCTTCATATTCTCTCTGAGATGATTGAAAATTATCTCTTTATCATCATCTGTCTCCCTTGTTTCTCTGAAAAACATCCATAATCTGTGTATATAATAAGCTTCATCAAAAGAGGTATCTAGAGGAATTTTGAAAACTCTTTTGGGAAATCTATCCATCTCTTTTTCATTGGCTTCTCTGCGTTGATATTTGGGATCTTTTGCTTCCTCTTAGAGTGTCCCTCATCTTCTCTATCAAGATCCATAGCTTCAGACGTGTCTGTATTCTGTTCTGAAACCATCACAGTTGGACGCACAATCAGACTTGCTTTGAGGTTTGGCAGTCGAACTGGGTTTCTTCAACGCTGCTTGATGCCAGATTCTCAATCAATCTAGTAGCTTCTTCAAGGCTCCTAGTGCTGAAATTCCCCTTACTAGCCGTTTCCAAAGCCATCTGATACTGTAATCAGATACTTCTGAAGAAAGTGCTAAGGAGCTGCACTTCGTTCAACCTGTGATGTGGACAGTATCTCTGGTATGACTTGAATCTAATTCGTGAGTTTCTGAAATACTCAAAAGGTTCTTGTGAAAAAGTAGCAATCTTGCTCCTTAGCCTGCTCTCGCTTCATCAAAGAAGTTACGCAAGAAAACGTTCTTGATGTCAGTCCAGGATGTTAGAGATTCTGGTGGTAGCTTAAGCCAATATGAAGCTTCTCTAGCAAGTGAGTACTTGAAGAGCTTACAGAGAACATAGTCCTCAGGGACTCCATTGGCTTTAATAAAAATCACTAGATCCTCAAATCGCTCCAGATGATCCATAGGGTCCTCATGACGTAACCCATGGTAAGGTGTATGCGCTACAAGTTCGAAGAAAGCGGGCTTGATCTCAGAATCGTTTCTCTGAAAAGCTGGAGTTTGAATGGCGGATCTGTTGGCATAGAACTGGTCTGGACGGTTGTATTCAGCCAGTGTTCTCTAAGAAGATTGGGCGTTAGCTTCAGGTTGAGCTACCGCAGCGTCTGCTTCTTCTTCTGTATCAGGGATTACAGCCCCCTGATCGTCTATCTTTTGACCTGCTGCATTACACATGTGACTGTTGAGATCACGCAAGTTTCCATTCTCATTCTTAACCAATATAATAGTCGCAACCATCTAAGCTCGTATGATGTCGTCGATCAACGCCTGTAGGTGTCTGTCGATCGATGCGGTGTGGTCAACATCGTTTGATGCTCGAGTTCTAATGTCGATCGATGCTATCCATAAAGAGGTACCGGTCAACGCTGAGTAGATTCTGTCGATCGATGCTTTTCTTTTCTCTTTGCGAATCATACGTTCAAGCTTGTCTGGGTCTGAGAATAGTAGTTCTTGTCCTTCATTGCTCCTAGTATTCTTTTGCATGTACCTGAAAAACAAGGAAAAGAAAAATTCAGTAACTTGAATGTAAAACAAACCTAGACTAAATCCTAGAAATTAAATCTAATGGCAATAAATGCTCCCCCTGCAACGACGCCAAATTTGACATTGTGTGTTTATTGTTTTTGAAGGGTATAAATATCCTAAACAATTAACTCTCAAATTAACCATTAATCCTAAGACACAAAACAATACTCTTGCCAAGAGAGATAAGGTGTAGTACTTAGGGATCGAATCCCCAGAGAAGAGTGACACATAATAGATTTCTTATTTCTAAAGACTAAGCTAGGTAGATATATATATATATATATATAATAGCAGTAAGTAATCAGTTTAAGGAAATATTCCTTATCTGAAAGTATAGATGGAGTATGGAAATATGACAATAATGCAAATAATAAAATATGTTAATAATGCAAATATGCTAATATGTTATTAAACTTAACTAAAATGTAAATATGCTAAATCTAGAGTTTCATGACTAATGGAATATAGCACGGAAATGTAAATATTCTAGAACTCAAATATTAACTATTCTGACATTTTTGACTCCAACTCTCGTATGCGAGTAAAAGGAAAGACCATCGATCGACGCCGAAGGCCTGATGTCGATCGATTGTGAAATCATAAGGAAGTTTGAACGAGATTTGATATGTTCACCAAGCTAATTAGACCAGCTCTCGCATGCGCCTAGCAACCTATTTCAATAGATTCTATAATTGCACAAAACCTACTCTCGTAGTTGTCCATGTCTTACTTTCGATATCCTAGTTAGCTACTCGAGAGTGCGAGCATTAAGCACAACTCAATTGATGAATATTATCTCAACCTAGCAATCCTACGTGGGGCTAATCCTTGATTGCCATCATTCAAACTTAAATCTAACTGATGACTACTGAGACATAATTAAAGTAAGAACAATAGTCTGAATATAATGCATAAATAGTATATTGGGTTCCAATACAAATCTCCCTAAGGAGTAATGAATCTACTCCCCTAAAACCTTAAAACTATAATAGAATACTAAAAACCTCTCTTTCTCTGTAACTCTCCATCTCTCTCCCCACTTCGGTGTGTAATACATAAAGTATAAATATAAATCCCTAAAATCTAGTTCAAAACTTGTCCAGGGTATCTTCGTCATTTCTCTAACTTGGGCTTGAAATCAGTTGTGTGCGAATTGGTCATTGATCGATGGAAAGTGTGCAACATCGATTGATCTTGGTCGTGTACCATCGGTTGTCATCGATCGATGGATGTCTTGTACTTCGACTCTCTCAATGATCAACTACAAATTCTTCTCTTATAAACGTTCCAAAAGCTCCAAGTATCTCCATATCTCTACAAAACGTATATGGACCTGTAAAGACCTCAAAACATAGTCTAGACACATATAATAGACCCTAAATAGAGCCTATAACTTGACCTAAAACTGGTAATAAATAGACTATATCACTTACCGTTATAAATTATACAAAATAACAAACCATGTGAATTACAGCTTATTTATTATATATTACTTAACTATTAATCTAAATTACATTATATAACTAAATGTGTAGGAAAACTTCAACTAATGTTTTATTAACATATAAAATCACTAACAACTATAAAAAAGTGCATCATTCTATTCATTATATCTAAGTACAAAATAAGAACATAAACTTTTGAATTTAAATTTATGTTTTAAATAAAAAAATCATTCCGCGCACAGGGCGTGAGTTGTTACCTAATTTATATTATTTTAATAGGTGTGATCCTCATGAAAGAAATGATACAATACAAGTCAAGATGGTACGTAAAATGTAGATGCATGTTGAGCTTGTTTGACAAGTCTGTCAACTGGTTTGTTTTTGTTTCGTTAATTTCATAAATCTCTCATCATCTAAATTTTCTTGTCCAAACTCATTTCTTATCCAGTTTAAATTCCGTAATCTATGGTTTCAAAAATGACACGCTGATATCTTTTTGAAAGGCTACTCAATTTGAGCTGTTCGGCTTACCCACAGTTACTTTCATTTCATATGCTTGCAAATGACCAACAACTTCATCGCAGTCAATATTGTTAGAGTCTGAAGGATCTCTTAGAACAAAGGATAATAAGAACAACTCTCTTATTGCTTTAGAAACTACTCAAAACTAAAGCTCTCAATGTTTCTCATAGATCTCTTATGGAACACCTCTCCATAAGGTCTATATTTATAGTGAAGGACAATTCCCTTTAACATGTGAGATATGGAAAACACAAACCTAATCTAATAGAAAACTTCCTTTTCCTATTCTAGATTTCCTTTTTGTGTTTATCTCTTAACATATTAAACATCCAATAATATGTTAAGTTTCCACAAGCTTGGAATTATCCAACAATCACCCCCTTAATTCCAACTTGAATTAGGGAGACCAATTTCTTGAACTCCGATTAGGCTCCTCATTTGCTTGAACTTAATCCTTGCTAATGGCTTGGTTAGGATGTCGGCCTTCTGCTCAACACCTGGCACATGCTCAACTTCGATTTGCCCATTCTCCACACACTCTCGAATGAAATGATATCTTGAAAGTATGTGCTTACTTCTTCCATGGAAAACCGGATTCTTTGTTAGAGCAATGGCTGATTTGTTGTCGATCCTAAGTCTGACTCTCTCGCCTTCTTCACTTAGTATCTCACTCAACAACTCCTTGATCCATATAGCTTGCTTTGCTGCTTCCGTTGCTGCCATGAACTCTGCTTCGCATGATGACAATGCAACCGTTTGCTGCTTCTGCGATGTCCAAGTAACCAGTGATGAACCGTAATAGAATGCATGTCCTGACGTGCTCCTCCCGTCATCGACATCAATGTTGTGACTGCTGTCACTATAACCAACGACACTCCTTGACCCATCTCTCTTGAAGAACAAACCAAAGTTTGTTGTTCCTTTCACATACCGCAATATGTGTTTGATGGCTTGTCCATGAGAGTCTCTCGGATTGTGCATGTATCTACTTAGTACGCCCACTGCGTAACACAAGTCAGGTCTTGTGTGAAGCAGATACCTCAAACATCCTATGATTCTTCTGAAATCCGTAGCATCTATTTTTGGTTCATCGTGAGTCATGTTACACACTTCCATCTTTGTGTCACACAACCAGAAGTCTCCTCCTTCATTCTTGCGATACACTAATGTGCACTTCCTAAAGCTCATCTCCTTTAGGACCTGATCGAGTTTATGTTCCATGCTCTAGGTGCTTGGCATAACCCATACAAAGCCTTGTGTAACACATAAAATCGATCTTCTTCTGTTTTCCTTACAAGCTCCCATGCTTTGTTTCTTGTGGTAGACTCCAACTCGGCTACCATCTCTTCAACCCATAAGTAGTTCGACATCTTCGACTCAGCTGAGGTAAACTCTCCTCCTCCATTGATGCAAGCTAGATTGAACATACATGAGGCAAACTCTCCTCCTCTATCGGTACAACCAAGATTGAACTTAGGTGAGCCAAACTCTCCTCCTCTATCGAAGTGAAATCTTTTGAACCGATAGAATGCCTCATTTTTCTTCTTCAGATGAGTCACACATATATTTGAGTGTGCTACACAACCGAATATCCTCAAGTGCTCGATATTAGGTTTCTTCGATATGAGACATTCGTATGGCTTTTGATCCTCTTCATGGATCAACTCCAACGGTTTTGTCACACGAAATATGGCTTTAGTCGGAAGTGAGTCTCTGATTTGCTTCCCTACGAGACATGTGTTACACACGCCTTCTCCGTGTGTTACACTTAGGAATGAGTGTCTAATCTGCTTCCCTGCTAGATATGCGTCACACACACTATCTTTGTGTGTTACACACGACATTCCTACGACAATCTCCTTCTTTACCATGTTGTTTATCACGCCATAGCTTATATGTCCTAGTCGAGCATGCCACCTCCATGTTGCATCTTCATCTCTGACATGTAAACACTGCGGATAACTAATCTCCATCGGGGTCTTGTAGAGACGGTTTTGAGATCTTGTTACACGTACAAGCAACCTGCCACACGAATCTGTGAGTGTTAAATAGACATCTTTCATGTTAACCTCACATCCGTTCTCTGTTGCTTGTCCAAGACTCAATATGTTATGCTTCAGGTCGGGTATGTAGTATATGTCTTTGAGTGCCTTCTTCTCTCCAGTCTTGCACACAAAGGTAACAACCCCTTTTCCTACGATATCAACACACGATCCATCACCAAACTTCACTTTCCCTTTGGTGTTGAGATTCAAACTCGAAAAGAACTCCTTGTTTCCCGTCATGTGATTGCTCGCTCCATTATCCAAATACCAAACACTTGCATTGCCTTTGTCGATATCAAGATTCTTCGGAATCACCTTGTCTTCATTCAAGAATACCACCTCGTGTACATAGAGGGCATCGGCCTCTTGTGTTTCATTTAAGTTGGTTTCTTGATTCCTCACTGACTTCTCGGGACATGAATTCGCATAGTGACCCGGCTTGTCACATCTCCAACATATCAGCTTCGAACGATCCTTCTTCGAGTTTTTGTCTTCGGTGTGTGACACATGACTTTGGTTGTGTAACCTACCTTGACCTCTGCCTCTTCCATTCTGTCCTCTACCTCTACCACGAAAATCTCCATAGTTCTTCTAAACTTGGTGATTGTTATCAAAAAACATAAGCTTCCCTTGGTCTTCTTTTGAGTTTCTTCCCCTACACGCTCCTCATACGCCTTTATCCTTCCGACTATGTCCTCAAAACCCGTAGAGTTGAGTTCTAGGACTTGCTCTAGCGACGCTACGATCTGGATATACTTGTGTCTTGGAAGACCCTTCAAAAACTTCTTAACCATCTTGGATTCTTCTATGTTTTCTCCCAACGAGGCTGCTTTGGATGATAACCCTGATAACTTTCCCGCAAAGTCATCCACGGTATCACTATCATCCATCTTCAACCTGTCGAACTCCGTCATCAATGTCTGAAGTCTCGCCTCCCTTACACGATCAGCTCCAAGGTGTCGTGACTTGATGGCGTCCCAGATGTCTTTTGATGCGGTTTGTTCTCCCACCTGGAGAATCAAAGTTTCGGGAATGGATTGAAACAAAAGAGCAATCGCAACATCGTTCTTTTTTTGATCATCCGAACCAGGGTCTATCGTGTCCCACACATCATGAACACGGAGTAACACCCTCATCCTTATCGACCAAACTGTGTAGTTTGTCGAGTTCAACATCGGACATTGGATGGATGCGGATCCAAGGTCCTTCGCGCGTGGAGCCCTATTCACGTCAGCCATCTTGTGTCGTGAACTCTTGCTTCACAGCCACCAGGATCGAAGCTTCAACTTAAGCTTTGATCGACGCTTTAACTCAAGCTCTGATACCAATTGAAGGATCTCTTAGAACAAAGGATAATAAGAACAACTCTCTTATTGCTTTAGAAACTACTCAAAACTAAAGCTCTCAATGTTTCTCATAGATCTCTTATGGAACACCTCTCCATAAGGTCTATATTTATAGTGAAGGACAATTCCCTTTAACATGTGGGATATGGAAAACACAAACCTAATCTAATAGAAAACTTCCTTTTCCTATTCTAGATTTCCTTTTTGTGTTTATCTCTTAACATATTAAACATCCAATAATATGTTAAGTTTCCACAAGCTTGGAATTATCCAACAGAGTCAACATGTTTTTTTACTATATGAAAGCACATTCCCACCAGCTACTTTACTATTTTTGGCTTATATTTATGTTCTAATTTTTGAAATTTATTTGCGATAGTGGTGAGTTTCACACTAAATTCTTTAAAAGACTATGTTTTTTTATTTCACATGGTCGTAGAACCTGTTAATAAGAGTATTTTCAACAGTTGACATCACACCCTTTTCAAATACAATATTATTCTTTCAGCGTTAGCACCATATCAGTATAAGACAACCTCCCTTACATAATCATTATGATTTGAATCCAAGTTTACTTGTAGAATTTTCTCTTCTTCTTCAGCTGATGGTTGTTCATCTTTGGATTTCTCATCTTCATCATCTTGTCTCAGTCTATCTACAAAACCCTCACCACTCTCATCTTTGTACCCACCTTTATTCTCAGCATCTCTATATGCATATTCCCTTTCATCCTCGCTTTGACTATTTGTTAAAAAACCAACAGTTTTTGGCCAACTAGCTGATCAGTCATGTTCCAAAAACACATCACTTTTACCACATTCCTTTTCTTAGCTCAACCATATCAGCATTCCTCGTTTCATCCGTCATCACCACAATTCCACCCGAAATGGATATTGAGTTTCAATCTTGGTTTGAACATGTAATTGGAGAAATAAGAAAGAACAATAAAAACTTCAACCCGCTTAACCACGAAAGAAAACATCTCATCTAAAAACTACTGGAATTGAAAAAATTCTTACCTCATTTAGATGAACCGCAATCTATCACACCTTCTCTCAAAAATTTAATTGCATGCACTATCTCTCTTTTTTCGTGCAAGTGATGAACCCTAGTTTTAAAAGAAAAAATTGGTTGTTATTTTCTCTTGTCCCTTTAAAATTTAAAGCACATGTTATTTTAAAATGATATCATTTTAATTAAGTCAAAACAACTCAGTTTCATGGAATACCATGGATTGAAAAGTACTATAATACTGGAGTTACTCGTTTTGTTAATAAATTTAATTAGTCTGTTAAAAAGGTGGTGCAAAAATACTAATTTGGTGTACCAAAATTATCAATTAATAATCACTAGTAAAAAAACGGAAATAGCAAAGAAGTTGCTACGGTAAGATTGTAGAAAACAAAAAAAACAACGACTTTGATACGTTTTTGCTACGAAAGAAGAAACGTAGCAAATCGCAGCTAAATCATAGCAAAATTGCTACGCTTTTGCTAAGAAAATATAATGTGGCAACCTTTTGCTAAGAATTTACCATGGAGAATAATTATCAACTTGCTACGATTAGAGAACGTGTCAATTTTTGTGTTAATTAGCTACAAATTGATTCGATCCCATCGTAGGTTTAGTTTTTTTTTTAAATAGAAATTTAGCTATGGTAAACAAACCATATCAAATTCGTAGCAAACCCACCGAAATAAACGTCCCACCAGTCAATCTTGCGCAAGTGGCAGTGATAAAAGCAAAACAAAACAAGCCACAACATGTTTTCGTAGCAAAGATCGTGGCTTACTCTACATGTAACATCCCCTCCGTCCGAAAATAATTCAAGATATTTTGAACTTGCTATGAAATTATAAAGTTGCAAATTTTGTGGCATATTTTTTAGCATTTCGTGGCAGATTTCGTAGCATCTTACGTAGCAAAACGTAGCAAAATCGTGGCAAGGTGGTTTATATAAAAACAAGCAAGCAGTTCACTCTCATTACAACGAGTTTAATATCAAACATAAGAAAACTTTCATTGAAGAGAATTGGGGAAAATTTGAGAGTTCAATGTCTGATTATTTCTATTCAAGAAAGTGGATGGATCGACATGTTAATCCGATCAATAATTGCCTTTCTCGTGAGTTCAAAGAAGGTGTTGATGTTTTTATCGCATTTTCTTCAAATCAAACTTCTTTTATAGAGGAGAAACCATGTTATGTCCTTGTGTAAGATGTTAAAACCAAAAAAAACGTGAGTCTAGAACCGTATCTCGCCGTCTTTACCGAGTCGGGTTCAAAAATAATTATTATTTATGGTAAAACCATGGATAAAATTACTATGACGTTGGCGAATCATCGACAGGAGGCTAATTTATGGGAGAAGATACACTACATACCGAAGAAGAGACATACCATGAGAACTTTCCAAATGTTATGGGAGGATAATTGGAGGATGTGATGGAAGAACCCAATGAAGAGCAAGATGGCGTGTTTCAAGATTTTGAAGCCGCTAATGAACCATTATACGAAGGATGTGTTGAAGGTATTTCTCAGTGATACTTGGCATCACGTTTAATGAAATTAAAAACCAATCATAATTTACCGGAGTCGTGTTTGGATGAGATATCACAAACTTTAGAGATGTTCTGCCACAACCAAACAAAGCTCCTGGATCATATTATGAGATGAAGAAGTTGACAAAGGCGGTTTTTCTCTGTTGTGAAGATTGATATTTGTGAGGATAACTGCATGTTATTCTGGAAGGAAGATAAAGAGTTGGTGGTGTGTCGTTTTGTGGGAAAGATAGATACCACAAGAGCCATGGAAAGGGGAAAAAGCGTCCAAAGCAAAGGATGTTTTACACGCCTATTACGGAGAGGTTGAAGCGGTTGTACCAACTTGAAGCGACTCCATCAAAAATGCGATGGCACGCTAGCCCGAAGGAGAAATCCATCACCCTTCTGATTGAGCAGCTTGGAAGCATTTTAACACCATCCTAATTTTGCTGAGAAAGTCGGAATATATATCTAGGCTTAACAACAGATGAATTTAACCCAGTTGGTATGCGTGGTGAAGCACACTCGGTCTGGCCATTAATTGTTACTCCGTATAACTTACCTCACGGAATGTGTATGAAAAGGGAATATTTATTTTTATCAGTCTTAGTTCCCGGGCCAAGACATCCAAAGAAGAGCATTGATATCTATTTGCAGCCGCTAATTGAAGAATTACAAAGTTTTTGGAGGCACGGGGCAGAAACATACAATATGTAGAGAAAGGAAACATTCACGATGTGAGCCGCATTAATGTGGACAATTAATGACTTTCCCACTTATGGCATGATGTCAGGTTGGATGACTCATGGTCGTTTAGCTTATCTATATTGTCTAGATGATACAAAATCATTTTGGTTGCAACACAAAAGGAAGCATAGATGGTTTGATTGTCATCGAATCTTTCTACCTAAAGAGCATCCTTACAAGAGAAATGTACAAGAGTTTCGAAGGGTAAAGACAATAAGTGATGATCCTCCACCATGGTTGACGGGAGAAGCAATTCTCTAAGAAACAATCAACAACATCGCAGGGCTGAAGAAAACAGTTGAATGTGGAGGAAATGGACACGAGAAACCTGCAAGCAACATAGAAGGCTACGGAAAAGACACAATTGGGTGAAAAGAGTATCTTTTGGGAATTGCCGTATTGGGAAAACCTTCTTCTTTGCCACAACGTGGACTTCATGCATGTTGAGAAATATTCATTTGATAATCTTATCAACACGGTGCTTAATGTTCCTAGGAAGACTAAAGATAAATCAAAGTCGAGGACGGATCTACTTGATTTGTG
The DNA here is from genome assembly GCA_905132885.1 of Moricandia moricandioides. Lineage (NCBI taxonomy): Eukaryota > Viridiplantae > Streptophyta > Magnoliopsida > Brassicales > Brassicaceae > Moricandia > Moricandia moricandioides. Next base: position 71,818 of record CAJHQQ010002003.1, read on the forward strand.
CAGAAGGCAAGAGTTACATATCAAAGATGTTGGAACGATGCCGGTCCCGATATTTCGGTTGTCAAAGGAAGAAAAAAATGAATTCTTGTGATGGTTGAAGGAAGATATAAAATTTCCAGATGGGTATACTTCAAAGTTTAGTAGATGTATACACGACATGAATTCGAAGCTTTTAGGCCTAAAAATTCATGATTTCCACGTCATCTGCAACGACTTCTCCCATTTGTGTTTAAAGAGTTACTTCCCAACAATGTCCACATCGCAATTTCAGATAATTTAAAAAAAAAAATCTATAAGTCTTACTATGCATGCACTAACTCAAAAATGTTTTTTTGTATAGATAACACTTTTATTTCGGGATATCTGTGCAAAAATACTAAAGAACGAAGATGTTGCCATTTTAAAAGAAAACAATGCGGTGAAGCTTTGTAATTTGGAAAAGATTTTACCACCTTTGTTTTTTGATGTTATGGAGCATCTCGCAGCGCATTTGCCAGATGAAGCTGCTCTAGGTAGTCCAGTGCAATATAGATGGATGTATCCTTTCAAGCGATACATGTACCATCTGAATAAAAAGTTAAAAATAAGGCACATATTGCAGGTTTAATTATTTCCCAATGTCTTACTGAGGAGATTTCTGCAGCTTTTGCACGTCACTTTGGAAATCCAGAAGTGCCCGCTACCATTTTGCAACCTGGAGATATTCGCTTTACATATCATGATACAAATGTGCAAAATATGTTTTACCATGAAGGTCGAGTTAGTGGAAAAATAGAGCAGAGGCATCTAACCGATGATGACTATGATGTGTTACATACATTTTTGATGCTCAATGTCCTGCATTTGAGCCCTACGAAAGGTATTTTAACTAGTTTTTATATGTTACATTTTTAACAATGTCAGTTGAAAGTTATAATCATTTTGTAACAACTACAGAATAGGATGTTTGAGGAGTTTATGATGGAGAACAACCCAGATATATATGGTAATAATCTACAAAGAGCGAAAGACAACCACTATGCAGAATAGGTGAAAAATTATGTAAGTTATTGATTCAATTTGATTATTGATGTGGATTCATCATTTATACATATAATTTTAATTAACAGGTTAACAAACGAATAAGGTATATCAGTTTCCATTGTGGATGTTGGATTTCGTAAAAGGTCTGAAACGAAATTATAAAGCTTGGCCGATTTACTTCTCACGAGGATACTGCTTCCACACACATAGCCATGGCCAAGATAAAAGAACCCAACATTACGGTGTCCAAGTCCGGGGTACGACATAGAATGACTATTACGGCTTGATCGAGGAGATAATGATGGTTGAGTATTCTGGTTCCGTTGGGCTTAAAGCCATGGTTTTTAACTGTAAGTTGTTTGATACAATTGTAGGTCGGAGGATACGAAAACATAAATCAGGAATCGTCGATGTGTCTCCCCACTGGCAGTACGAGAAATGCGGCCCATTTATCTTATCTTGTTATTGTGATCAAGTTTGTTTCATTCCTTATCTGCGGGTTCATCGCACATCAGCAAACGATTGGTAGGCATGTACAAAAGTTGTGTCTAGAGGGGTATAAAGTTGCTTTTACTTCGTTACAAGATGATACACACAACCAAGTTTTTGCACGAAGTGAAATGTTACGCTTTGAAACTTATGTTGTGGAAGATGATTCAGATTATGATTCGATGCCGGTTGTTCCTCCTAATGACGAATACATTTCTGAAGATGAGTTAGAACATTCATGTACTGATTCAGATTCAGAATCTGATTCAAGTTCTTAGTGTTTTTATGATATATGAATGTATAATATAGTTTATTAATGTTTTGTAAGATATATGAATGTATAATATAAGTTCTTAGTGTTTGTATGATATATGAATGTGTAATATAAGGTTTTATGTAGTAAATTTGTAATATATAAAATGTATGATATGACTTTATAATATGTGTGTATAAAAAGTATGAAAACCCTAAATCTTTTTTTTGAAACCCTAAACCCTAAACCCTATCTATAAACCCTCTCTAAACCCTCATTAACCCCTAAAATCTTCTAAATTTCTAAAAATTTATTAGTCCCTCCAATTGTTTTGGGCCAAAACTAATTCCCTCTAAATGTTTTAGCCCAAAACCCATTTTCCACACTTAGTATTTCCCCACAATTTCTACAAACTACTCTCTCCCCCTCGAGTCTCATCTCTCTCTCGTCTGTCTCAAACACGAGAAAGACATCCACTCTCTCTCGATCTCTCTAACCTCTCCATCTCTCTAACCTCTCGAACTCTCTTCCAGCTCTCTCTTCCATGTCTCGTTCCTCCGCAAACGCAACCAACGACCGTCGTCGTCCTCACTCTCCAAGATTGAATCTTCAAGGTAAGGCTTGGATTTCTCTTGATCTCTCTTATCTCTATGTTTATGTCGATTCATTTTTGTTTGGTTAGGGTTTCAATTTTGGTGTTTTGATTTGGGTTTTGATTGGGGTTTCAATTTCATTTTCAAGTTAGGGTTTCGATTAGGGATTCGGGTTTGGGGTTCGGGGTTGCTTTTGGTTTTGAGTAGGGTTTCGATTTTGGATTTGGGGTTCGGGGTTACTTTTGGTTTCGAGTAGGGTTTAGATTTTTGGTTTTGATTTGGGTTTGAAGTTAGGGTTTCTATTTGGGATTCAGCTTTGGGGTTCGGGGTTGATTTTGATTTTGAGTGGGGTTTCGATTAAGGATTTGGGGTATGGGTTGCTTTTGGTTTCGAATAGAGCTTAAAATTTGGGTTTTAAGTTAGGGTTTCGATTTGGGATTCGGGTTTGCTTTCGGTTTCGATTTGTTCTATGATTTCAATTAGGGTTTCGTGTTTGTGTTTTGATTTTTAATTCAAGTTATGGTTATGGTTTTGTTTTGGGATTACGGTTTGGTTTCAGTTTGCTTAGGGTTTATAGTTTTGATTTGGGGTTTCAATCAGGGTTTTAATCTTAACAGCTTCTTTTGTTTCTCTGCCTACAGGTGTTAGACACGTGAGAACCCGAATGAGAACCACTTCAATGCCTCATGTTACGACTCCTACTTCTGCTCAACCAACAAGACCTCCTGGATGGGTCGCCTCTTCAACTTCAGTATTTGTGGCTCCTCCTCCAACATATGTGAGGAGAACAGAAGATGCTATGCTACGTGCTCCATTGATATAGCCTATTTATTACCAATTTTAGACCATGTTATAGAATATATTTAGGTATGTTTTTGTGTGTCTAGGTTATGTTTTTGAGGTCTTTACAGGTCCAAGTATGTTTTGGAGATATATGGAGATACTTGGAGCTTTTGGAGACTTTGGAGAAGAATAATCCGTAACTGATCATTGAAGAGAATTAAAGTACGAGATTACCATCAATCGACGACACAACGTAGGTGTCGACCGATGTTACATGACCAAGATCAATCGATGTTGCACATCTGCATCGATCGATGTCCAGTTCGCAGACAGCCGACTTTCAAGCCAAAGTTAGAGACATGACACAACATTACAAGACTACCTTTGGACGAGTTTTGACCTAGAATTTAGGGTTTTATTTATACTTTATATGTATTGCACCATGCTAAGGGTGCTTGTGAGTGTGCTAGAGTTAAGGGGCAAGAGTTTGTGTGTGTGTGCTAGCATTTGCTAGTGTATTCTAAGTGTGCTTTGAAACCCCAATATTCTATCTATGCATTTTATTAAGATTACTATTCTTACTTCAATTATGTTTGAGTAGTCATCAACTAGGTTTAGGGTTTATCAATGGTACTGAAGGATTAGCCAAACAATAGAATTGTTAAGGTCATTATTAAATCTATTAATAGAATTGTGTTTATTGCTTG
>CAJHQQ010002004.1:0-75572 GCA_905132885.1 Moricandia moricandioides
TTTCACCTGCTCCCCGTCCACATGTCTCTGGAATCAAAGGAAGAAATATGATGAGAAAAAACAAAGATATGATACCTTTCTAATTTGAGTTTCCTTCTTTTGCACAGTTGAACAAAGATGAGAAGAAACCATACTTACCCCAGTCAGGCTACTAAATCCAAGTCCTGCACCAACTGTCAACCGATGTGGATCAACCAACGAATTGTAATGATTCCCATGGTGGTAACTCAGCCTTATAGGAGGTGTATCGGTGTTGTAGCTTCCTTGAAATATGTTTATAGGCTCTATGTTAAAGAAAATCATTAGCTGAGATACATTTCAATAAAGATCATAAAGAACTTTTTTCCAATGTCAATCGAAGTTGAACCTGTGCTATATGAGTAAATGTGGATAGGCCTATTATACATTTCTGCCAAAGCTTGGATCTCCACGTTGTTTCCATAGACCTATTACCATTGTGTAAAAGAGGCGTCAAACAGATAGTTGAGAGAAAAGTACACAAAGAGTGAAGCCATAGATAAGAGCAGCGCACCTTGTCTCTTCTTTTCCTCTTCAAGTAAGAGGTAAAGCCTTCAGTTATGAACTGAGAAAAATGATCCCTCTCGTGTTCCTAAACCCATCCATAATGAACCCAGTAAATTCTACCAATTATTAGCATCAAAACTAAAAACCACTGCTTCTGTGCTAGGTCGAAATCAAGGTACACGGAGAAACATGATAAGATTAACGACAGTACTAAAAATAATATTATTACTGCATACATGTACACACTGTTCTTACTCTCTTACTTTGTTTCATTCCACGTGAACTAAGATTGCTGCTGTCTTGGACCCAAATACATAGTCATATATAACTAGCTAGTCAAAAGTAAAGCTGCTATAATTGTTCCCTTTCCAGGTGGAAGGATGACCAGAAACTAAGAAATATATTGGCTAGGAAATATTATTTCACGAAACCCATCTACCTTAGAAAATGAAGAACAACTACCATGTAATCCATGCACATTTCATCCACACACACAATTATGTTACTTTCTTACTTAGTTTCATACCACAACTTCAATATGAATGATTTATCTACCTAAAATGCTTCAACTGTTATCCTTTCCTATTGGAAGGAAGGCTAGAAAGTAAGAGGCAATGCACATTCAACGAAACATGGTGAATAGCCTATATAAGGTACAATCTAGCTTCATTTTCGTTGGTTCAATATATCTTTTTGGTAAAGTTGGTTCAATATATCTTTCTCACGTGCTATTCTCAAATGCAAGTCACTTTTTAATCCTAAAGGAAGCTAAAATCAAAACCACCTAGAGCTCGATAAATAATCCTAAAGGTAGGAAATTACCATGTAATCCATGCACATTTGTCTAGTCAAGTCGTATGACTCTGAGTCCCCATATACTTGATCTGCAACAGCCCGAAAGAGACAATTTCCATCTTCCAACATACGCCTAATTTCAAAGCCTTTGGATTGTCTAATCTCGGCTTCAAACTGATGTTCTCGTTCCTATAAGAGCGGTAATCAAAATTGAAAATATATATAACACAAGCTAAGAATCTACACAGTAAAAGAACAATATTTCTGAAAATGAAAACTTTACCGAGCCAGAGCCTGCATGAGAGGGCACAAAGCATGGCATATGCTCATCGGAACTGTTATAGCCTTCGTTCTCACTCTGTGATCTTGGAGAAGAAGGATGTGATCCAGCTGGCGAAACCCTAGTGGAAACAAGAGAGCGAGGCCCAGCCCCTCTTCTTGTTGTTCCAATTCGTAGATCACCAACACTTCCCAAGATCGATCTCCTATTACCAGGGATAACATTTGAAGAAGGCTTTGGTGGGGGAACAGGTAAGGGTGTTGAATCAGGGTCATCGCCACCACTAGCTGGAGAATCACAATCTATACTATCTTCACCTTCAACAACAACAACATTTTCCGAAACAATCAAACCTTCATCATCTTCTCTATCCACAGGTTCATCATTGGGAAGTGATACATTCTTAGCATCAGAAGACTCTGCTTGTTCTTCAACTACAGTAACTTCATCTTGTTTCTCCTCCGTAGTTTCTTCATATATAGTCAATGCTTGAACCTGAACATCACTGCTTGGCTGTGGTTCTGTTCCTGAGGAAGAAGATGAACCAGAGGAGGAAGAAGACGAAGCAGAGGAGGAAGTAGAGCGGCTTGCGTTGGAAGAACTTCCTCGTTGAACCAAGATCCGAGCCATGTTGTGTCTATGAAAAAAACAAGAAAGATTAGAGATGATGATCCCAAGGTTTGTCCCTGGTTCTTGCTTTAGGGCCAACGATTACAATCCCTTGAGAGAGGGATTCCTTCCAGCCGTTCTCCAACTCGCAGCAAAACGCTCTCTGCATTCCCCTAGAAATCATCAATATTCCCAACTTTAGACAATCCAACAATTTTCTAATACCACCTTCACTAATCACAAAACCATCTTCTTCTTCCACACGAAGCTATAAACACACACAACACACAACACAAGAAACCTCAAAAGTATTCAACTTTCAATACCAAAACTAAATCTGAAACATTCCCCCTCAAAGATACCACCTAAAAATTCGATTAACCACTTTGAGAGCTCCAAAGTATTCAACTTTCAATACCAAAACGCACAAGAACATGACCGCACATCACATAAAGAAAACAATCAAATTGAAAACAGTTTACATGTAAATCAATCAAAGATAGGATCGGCGTTAAATCGAAGCGCTAGAGTTGACCAATCGGAAACTCACCGGAGATTTCAGCAGCTGAGAAAACTAATTTGAGATCCGACGGAGATTCGGAAGAACGCAGCGGAAATCGAAGATTAGGGTTTCGCGAGAAGAAAGATATATCTATTTATATTCTTGAGAATGAGAGACAAAGTGATTTTTTTTTTCTTTTTTTTTGTTAACCGTGGTGCTCGGTTGGGAGAGACGGCCGGAGTGCTGACGTGGACTCAGCGACGCGACTTCGCTACTGCGTCCACACGTGTCCACATCATCTATGGATGTTTCTCTCCTGCGTAAGCAAAGGTAGCTTTGCCACTTGTTAATGGCTAACGTTTTATTGCATTAAGGCTTGAACTAATTATTTTTCCAATTACTAAATAGAGTTTTCCAGCTATTTTTCTGTATTTCACAATATTAATAGTTATAAATCAATAGTATATTAATAAGCTTAGTTATGTTTTATAATTTATATTAACACAAATCTCTCAAATAGTCATTTTTAAAATTTTTATCACAAAAATAAATTTTGAGATAAAAAATAACCAAAATAAACCTTTTTATTTTGAAAATTTTAATAATTTTTAATTTTTTTAATTTTTAAACCTCAATTCCAAAACTCTAAACCCTAAGTTTAGATTAGTTAACCCAAGGGTATAAATATATATTTACATCATTTAATAAAATCTATTTTGGTCATTTTTCTTTTTGAGTGCTATTTTTGAGACAAAAATTTTTAGGTCTATTTTGGTCTTTATCTCTTTATGTTATCCCTATTGACTAATAAAATTATAGAAGCACTTTAATTTTTTTTTTGGAAACAAGTTTTTGCTTCATATTTATATTTTATTTTCTTAAAATAGTATTCAATTTAAAACATGAAAATAAGTTTTTGAGAGATGGAGAATTTTAAATGTTAATGGATTAAGTTTTCTCGCATTGTATAATATATGACTTTTTGAAGTTGATAGTTTCTAGAATCACCAATAAATATTTTTCCGTGCTAAACTGTAATTATTACAACTGGTTTTAAGTGGGTTAATTTATCAAAAAATTGTGTATAATTTAGTGTATAAAGTTTTTATATCTTTTACTATTAATAGAGAAATATTTTAAGAAATTAATCTTTATTTTGTAAATTATTTAAATCTATAGTATTGCTGAAATATGACTCTCTCTTACATTCTCATACCAAATTTAAAAAGTCATTTAGTTATTAAGTTTACTACAATAATTTCCATTGATATAACTTTACATGTATTAATACATTTATCGGACCAAACACATTTACTCATCACCACATACAAATCAGTGGATCAAGTATTATATTTTTAAAATGTCAAAAAATATTCATATCTTTAGAAAATAAAGTTAAGGCAACTAAAAATTAAAACCACTATCAAAAGTATATCACATCCTTTTGATTCACTATTTTACAAAATATATTATATTAATTTTAAAATAATTAGTTAACACAAATATATATGTTTATATTTATCAATAAAAATATAGTATGTAGTAAACAATTTGTTATATCTGATCCCATATTGTATTAATTAATAAAACTATGGAAATAATAGTAGATATGTAATCAAACTATTAAATATACTAGAAATATAATTTTTCCCACAATTATATATATTATTGTATTTATCAAAATATATTTTGTTTAAATAGGATCATGATTTATTGATAAATGTCATGTCCAACTCTAAACTCTAAGGAGATGTTATCTCTTCTATTAAAGATGTAAAGGTAATTTAGTTAATAGATGTAATAAAAAAGACACAAAATCCACTTTTCTTGACCTGATTTAATATATGACAGTTTTAGACGTGAATAATTATTTGACTATGCTTTTTTATTACTTCATAAAAGATTGACAAAATGGATCACAAATTGGTTATGAAATACATTCATATTGGACCCACACCATATTTACCACATACAGTATATGTTTATATTCACAAAAAACACAAATAAAACAATTATGTATAAAAATATTTTTTAAAGGATTATTATTAATAAATAAATACAATATAAATATTAAATTGCTCAAAAAAGTTAAAACAAAAAATATACTTACTCTTTGAACAATCTATTTAAATTTAAATAAATTTAAAGTATAATTACACAATTATTATAATATATCATATATCACAATTATATGAATAATGATATATATCATATATCATAATTATATGAATAATGATATAAATTATTAATTTTTATATATTAGACAAAACTATATGCATATTGAAATAAATATATGCATATTATAATTAATGGGATACTCCGCTGTCACAAAACATGGTATATATGTGTTTGTTACATATATGTTTGTTATATAAAAATATTATCATAAATCACTACTGTATCTATGATTATTTTTTTATTTGAAAATTGAAGTCTCATGTATTATTTCTTTTGGCTCTAACATTGAAAAAATAGTTATTTACTAAGTATAAAAAATACTTATGGTTAGTTAGGATTCAACATTAACAATTCTCTATTCCATTTAACAAATAGGTAATAAGTAATTCCTAGGTTACCATATGAGTAAATAATACTCTTTATGTTTCACAAAAATAAATATTTTGATGTTTTCACACATATTAAGAAAACACATTAAATCATTATAATAAATATATTATTTTCTATAATTTGCAATAATACTTAACCAATAATAATTCAATAATGTCAATTAATTTTCTTAAAGTTTACATTATATACATAGAAACACCAAAAAGTCTATTTTGTGAATTTTTTTATTTAATACATTTATCTTAGTGAAACGGAGAGAGTAAATCATAAAACTTATTAAGTATTTCATCATTATTGTAAAATATATTGCAGTATCCATTATAAGATTAGAGTATATATGCTTTCTAAAATATAAAATCATTTAAAATAAATACCAAATGTGGCGTTTTAATTTACCAAATGTGACTTTCTAAATACATTGTGATATGAAATTTATCAAATGTGTTGCTCTAATTGATTTTCCGCACAAACCTGTTCCGCTTTCAGCAATATGTTCAAATTTTCTATATTAAAAACTTAAAATTATATAGTTACAAATTTTAACTCTGAACCCGTCATTTTTGCGCAAGACTTTGTCCATTAATTATAAATCATTAACTATGATATATTAAATCAATGAATGTCTACAGCTTGTCCAAATAATTATTTTCATCAATTGATTTAAATTGTAAAAATAAATTCCCTGCTTGATTTTATGATATTTAAAAAAAATATTTAATATAATTGTCATTCTCCACAAGGTGTATGTCTTTATCTAGTTAGTAATTAAAAAGAATGTCATGTACTTATTAGTTTTACAAAAATTATGAATTAATTAACTTAGTTAATATTCGACAATTCCAATCTATTATGTTAAAAGAAAATACCTTATAGATTAACATTTCATTCATGTAGTATTTATAAAAAAATGCAATTGAAAATTGTAGATTTTCCAAATTTCACTAAAAACAATATTATCAAATGAAATTCTAATTAGTTAATTATAAACCTAATTATTCATAATATTATTTATATATCTTAAATTTAATCATAAACATATATCCTTTTATTTTGTAACAGAACCTTACAAAATATTTTGTGAAAATGTTAAAATAGTAGGAAAATAAATAATCTATAAAATTTAATACAAAATATATTAATATTTATATATTAAATAAATAAATAATAATATTAAATTTAATAATCATGAGTTATTTATATTTTAAATAAAATTAATGTTTTAAATATTGAATATTATAAAATCACATATTTAAATTAATATTAATCAAATTTTAATTTATAGAATGAAGTTTTTAATTTTTTTTAAAAAAATTAGATCAATATTCTTTTAACTTGACAAAATAAAATAAAAAATAGATGATTTGATAGGACAGATTATAATTGGTTTTATACATTTGCAAATTTCTTTTCTGAAGCCTGTAAAATATTTAGAGTAATACAAACGAGTTAAAAACATATTATTTCATTTTGATCATTAGTGTAATACTAGTTATGAAAATGATTAATACATTTTAGTTTTCAGACTCGACTGGCTGAATCCTCATTGGTCTAGCTCGGTGGAGGAATTTTTGTCCTCTCCACTAATGGCAGAAGGCATAGCAATGAGGAGTGCTCTCGTTCAAATTGGAAGCTCAGACATTGGTTGAAGTTATAGTTGGGAAAGACAACATCATGGAGATGCTTGTAATCTTTCTTCTGTTATTTTCCATTCTATTTTTCGCAAAGACAATTTCGTTGCAGATACTTTGGCAAAAGAAGCTCTCTATACTTAGGTAGATTCCTAGAGTAGAAAGCAAGCTGAATCTCTGTGCCTTGTGTGGATTCACTGAGGCTTGGGTTCTTGGTCTTTGTTTTTCAAAGGCTTTCTACACTTTTGAGTTGCTATATTTATCCAACTAAACTTGTCAACTCTCAACGAGGCCCTGCCATGAGCCCAAGCGAAGGATGCACCTGCTTCGAGCCTTAATTTTATAAATAAAATTTCCGCTTTTTAGTTTTAATTATCTTTTTAGTCTAGTGGTAAACTTTAGTGTAATTCTTTGTAGTGGTCTAGAGTTCGAGCATCCTCTCTTCTCATTGCTTTAAAAAAGTGTTTTTTTTACTATTTGAAGTGGCGTATTTTGCTTTTTAACTTCCGGCCTATTCAAACTCTGGACCGGTACTGCTCTGAACAATCTTGTGTTCAAAGCATTGGTTGACTCCCTGCCTACATCATTTTAAAAAGAGCTAAAGGCTCCTATCTCAAAGTTGTGTTCATCCAGCCTTTATTCTTTTCAATTTTCTTTTACAATTTATTTCAAAAGATATATATATATATATATATATATATATATATATTTGTTTCCAATGCTTGTTTAGTACACTTGTCTACATCTAAAATAATTATTCCAATGCTTATTTAATACACTTGTCTACATTCAAAAGAACTAAAAAAATAGAGAACCTCAAAAGAGAAAACAGTCAAAGGAGAAAATCATCAATATTTATCCTTGCCATGGATCAGATAATGGTTATTATGATGATATTGGTCTTATCTCAAATGATTTATAAACCTTTGAGGTGTGATATTCATCCAACTAAGCTTGGAAACTCTCGACATACTTGTGATCAAACCATTGGTGGATTCTATTCCTACATCAATCCACCAGGGGATCCCATGTCAATAAGGTACTGAGTGATGAAAATTATAGTTTGTAGTAATTTGACAAACTAATTTATTTTCAATATCATCATAATAATAATTACCTAAAGATGATGAAAAAGAAGAAGATATATAGTTAAAATTTATTTCTATGATAAGACAAAAGACAATAGTCTTATATTGGAAACGTTATAGACATATAGGCACATTGTGTTTTATCGCCGTAATTACATAATCAGAAATAGACAAATCAGTTTAAGTTTAGTGTCCTTAGAGCATGTTTATTGCAAGGACCCCTAAAGAGGTCCTTGTCTTTTTTTTTTTTTTTTTTTTGTTAAAAAAAAAACACCAATCGCGAGCCGTCACGTGTCAGTGGGACCCGCGAAGCGCGAACAGTGTAAGGGACTTGGCAAATAAGTTTCTTATTTAGGAGATTTAAGGGATGTTGTTTGGGGGAATTAGTGGATCCCACCCGCTAAGAGACCCACTAAGAACCTCCAATAAACATGCTCTTAGCTATCAATCCCTTGCATTGACTTGTCACTACATCACTTATCTCTATAAACACATTATCAAAAAAAAAAAAATATTCAATCTAAGCTATTAAATTATTTTGCAACCATTTAACTGTTGTATTGACCAATCACTTTATACCTACAAATTCTTAGTAAAAACAAGCAAATCGAATCGTTTAATTTCTTTGGAAATATTTAAACGTTGCATTAACTAGTCACTTCATCTCTTATATCTATGATTACATTATTAGAAAAGATGAGTCAATCCAAGCTGCTTAATTTGTTTTGGCTAAAATCTAACCATTGCATTGACTAGTTACCACGGATGTGGCAGCCCAGTTGGTTTAAGCGCAGGCGTTGGTGCTGTTGTGCTCCTGGGTTCGATCCGCCGTGGGAGGAGTGCTTTACGCCAGAAATGGTATTAGCAAAGGCTGGCTCCGGGCCTAGGGGAGATTAAGGCCCAAGGCCCGAACTCCCTTGAAATTCAAAAAAAAAAAAAAAAAAAAAAAAAAACCATTGCATTGACTAGTCACTTCATCTCTTATTTCATGATCACAATATCTGGAAAAAAAATCTAAATAGTTAATATTTTCTTTTCTTATATATATAATATATACTAGTCTTCGAAAGATCATACTTGAACTAATTTTCTTACCAATACTATTCTTTTTTAATAAAAATGACTCCAAGCCCTTCTTTGTCATATTTAATTGAAGATAATAGTCCCTCTTCTCTTACCCGCTGCGGGAATATTTTTATTTTTAAAGTAAATTGAACTTGGGAGGTTTATTTTTGAAGAGTGCGTATTTTCTGAAGTGTGAAAACACTATAGTCGGGAAGGTTGGATTATTAAGCTATATTTTGACTAATTGCGAGATGTTTGATAAACACATAAAGCAATCAAAGTCTAAGTAAGGGAACCACAAACTGTCAATCTAACTAAGGAAAGTTTGGCTATCAGAGAATGCATGTTCCAAGTAAGTTAAGTTCGATCGGTTACCCCTGACATGATTATACAAAAAGAAGGTCAGGTCTATATGAGTTAATAAGGAAATGAGTATAAAGATTCTTTGAGCTTGACCGAGCCAAATAAGGAAACAACATTAATTGTCCGACTTGGTGAGCAAATCCAAGAAGTAGTATAAGAAGAGACCTTCAGTTCTCATTTCTTCACACAACTCAAAAAGAGTCTAGAGAAAAGTCATACCATAAACAATTTAGTATATAGAGAGAAATTCGAGAGGAAAGATTGAACGAGAAGGAGCTAAGGAGTTTTTTGCCGGAAAGCACTAGGAAGTCAAGAGTCTTAAAATCCTAGAGATTCAAATAAGATGAGAGCGTGATTCGTGGCAACTTAACAATTAGTATTTTTTTGTTATAGTTGGTTTGTTATGATGAAGATTATGTAGAATTTTTAATGGAAAATTCGTTCTTCGTTCTTCGTTCTTCGAGGTGGTTCTCAATGATTGAAGAATGTTCTTGTGTTCTTAGGATATTTGCATGTAAGATTGCGTGAAATGATATTATGTTTAATTGATATGTTTATGTGAACCAGCGCTTGTGGCCTAGTGGTGATTAACTTGAGGGCAAAACCCAATATAGTGAAGCCACTTGTGTTTGAGTCCCGGCCACTGGGAATTAAAACTTTGGCATCTCCAAGAACATGGGAATGACACGTGGGACAAAAACGTAGGTTGCTAACATGTGACTCGTGTAGACCCACTTCCGTGGGGGCCAAGATACCCTAGTATAATTAAAAAAAAATTATGTGAAGAACGTAATTTTGATCCAAAAGGAATTGGAATGTTAAGTTGAAATGTTATAAAAATGAATTGAGAATTTGAAGTAATTAAGGGATTAGATGAATGAGATTTAAATAAGAAAAGTAAGTTTGGGTAATGGGCCGCAAAAATGTTATGATTGTATGTTGGATTTGGCCTAGATGGAACGTCGGGTCGGTGGACATTTGGTCGTATGCGATGTGGATAATTGGGTCAGTGGACCTTCTATCATAGGGACCATTAGGTTGGCGTACCTTCAGTAGTACGTGGTGTGGATCGTCGGGTAGGTGGACGTTTGATCGTAGGAACCGTCGAGTTTGTGGACCTTCGGTAAGATGGACCTTCGGATTGCGTGGATCATCGAGTCGGTGGACCTTTGATTGAACGGCCGTCGAGTCTATGGACCTTCGGTCGTATGTGTGAAAATGGGTAAATTTTAAGGAATATGATTAATTAATAAGGGAAACGGTTAAGTAATATGATGACGTCCGAGTAATAAGAAAAATGCTAAGTAAGTAAAGAAATTGAAAATTATTGCTAAGTTGTTAGAATAGAATCATTAGGTTGCTAGAACGGAGCATGTAATGTGATTGCTTGATTATTGAGTAGCATGTGGGCAATTTTGAGCGCCTCATTGAGTAATTTTGTATACTCATGCCTCATATTGTGATGCATGTGAGGAATAGTTATATGGACCGGAGCGTCGAGACGATCAAGATTATCGAAACGAGATATTATGAACTTGAAGGATTTTATGGGAGATTTTTGAAACTTTACGGCTCATTGTTTACAGTTATTCAACACGAATTTTATTAATGAAGTTGCAAGATTTTCTTATGTTAGATTGTGAAAATTTATTCAAATTTTATTTAGAAAATAGACCTTCCAAATATTTTTGGGTCAGCGTGTTTCAATATGCCCTTATGTCATGTGTATCTTTACGTTTATCAAATCTCAATTATATGAATAATTTAAGAGAAATACCCTAGATGGCCATAAAATACTTTTACCACAAATATAGCATTCAAAGAGGAAAATGACCAAAATAAGTTTTATTAAAAGATGTAAATATACATCTATACCCATTGGGTTAACTAATATAGACTTAAGGTTTAGAGTTATAGGGTAGAGTTTGGAAGTGATTTTTTTTTTAAATATAAATAAATATTAAAAAATTTAAAAAAAATAATGTATTTCAATTATTTTTTTTAAAAGTTATTTTTGTAATAGAAACTTAGTAATATATCCAATTGTAAGAGTCATAACTCCAAATTTACTCCATAACCACAATATACAATTCCTTATTTGATCTGAAACGTAACACTAACTTCCATACAAGTTTTGATAGCCTCTGTACCAACCACATTTTAGCAAAAAAAAAAACTCTTATACCAAAAGAGATTTACACTTGGAATATCTCTGCAACATGCATATGACGACAGTTGATGGGTGTGTCTGAAAAGCGAGCTCATGAATAAAATGGTGCATGGATAACACTTGAGAGACTTAGATACGTCTATAGATTTATGATTTTTTTTTTTCAAAATTCCAGTTTGATATGTTTTAGAAATAATGTTTGAGAGATTTGTTTTCTGATATATATAAGCATGTTTTTGCTCAAAGTTTTTACTTTATTGCAATTAATTTCTAATGCAGAAAATAGAAATCTCAGATACTTTGGAAGTCAAGAAATGTCTCTTTTAGTCTTCTTTAATACAAATGGGAAGTCAAATTACATTAAAAAGGAAACTAGGTCATTTTAATTTGTTTCTAACTAAAAATTGGCCATTAGCGAATGTTTCTAAATTTACTTTATAGGCCCGGTGACACTCAAATAAAGAAAAACACACACCTAAACCGTTGTTATTGAGTACTAAATAAACCATAATTTTTTTGGTGAAAATAAAAATAAATAAACCATAGTTCACACCTTCATTGTAGATAGACTAAGCAAAACCTGCACGCGGAAGCATGTGAACGAGACATATGATAAGAACTGTTAAGGCTTTCCCGCAACGAATCTGGGATTATGATTTTGGTTCCTAGTTTTCCTCAGTCGGCAGAAAAATCCTAAGGAAGTGATAGCTTTAATAAGTTTATCATTTTACTCCATAAAAGAGTGAATACGAGTTATCTAACAACTGGTACAGTTTTCTTTTCTTATTCATCAGTGATATTTAGTTCTTTCAACATTTCTTTAACATTTTTTTTCAACATTATGTCATCAATATTCATGAATACCAAATTACAATCTGATTTTAAAATATGATTCCCCTCAAAACAGTTTTACGAATGACATACTATACAACCATGCATTAAATCCTATATGTTAACATAATCTTCTTTTCTTTACTATAAATACATAATAGATTTTCTTTAAAAAAAATAGATTTTCTTAATTTTAACTACTGGCTTATAAATTCTAGGGATTCAAAGTTTCTCGAACGTAAAAAAATACACTAAGGGCTATGAGAAATAATACCGTTAATAATGGGGAAATTAACTAGTCCGAACTTTTGAAAAATCATTTACAAAGCAAATGAGGAGAAAGCGTTTTCAAACATGTGAGTGATGTACAAGCAACTGAGGATACAGCTAGTTCCAGGCATCTGCAAACTAAAGACAAAAACTTAAAGCTGCCATTAAGGAATCTACTTAATATGTCAAGACAAATAGGTAACTAAACGGGTTTTAAGCAAAATCTCATGACAAATGTACGGCAATAGCAAAGAGATCCTACACGAGTTTGAAATTGGACAAGGTAATTTAAGGGTCTCTTGACACGAACCATAACCGCTCTTGCCGAAAGTGAGAGTAAAGAGCTTCCAATTTACCGTAAATCCAGTAGAAAACAAGCTTTCACAACAAGTAAAGCCTTCCTCAACTATTTAAACTCGTAAACTATCCTTTGGTCACAGTAAGTCATTTACAAGATGAGAGTCCCACTAATAGATTTCTTGAGATTCTTTGTACTCATTCTTTCTCTCAGTGGTGCTTTAGTCGCTGCAGAAGAAACGGTGAAACAAAACTTTAATAGGTATGAGACTAATAACTATGGTTACACTCCTCCATCACCAACTTATGGTGCTCCACCAAGCCAACCAACACCACCAGCTTACACTCCCCCTGTAATGCCACCTCCAGTGCAAAAACCTCCAACACCAACTTATAGTCCCCCTATTAAACCACCGCCTGTACAAAAACCTCCTACTCCAACTTACAGTCCTCCAGTAAGACCACCACCGGTGCAACAACCTCCAACACCGACCTATAGTCCTCCTGTGAAGCCACCACCAGTTCAGAAACCCTTACCCCCAACTTATAGTCCTCCTGTAAAACCACCACCAGTGCAAAAGCCTCCAACACCGACATACAGTCCCCCTGTCAAGCCACCACCAGTTCAGAAGCCTCCAACCCCAACTTACAGTCCTCCAGTAAAACCACCACCAGTGCAAAAGCCTCCAACACCGACTTATAGTCCTCCTATGAAGCCACCACCGGTACAAAAACCTCCAACACCAATTTATAGTCCACCTATTAAACCGCCACCAATGAAACCTCCTACACCAACTTTCAGTCCACCTATTAAGCCTCCACCAGTACAAAAGCCTCCAACACCAACATATAGTCCTCCTGTAAAGCCACCACCAGTTCAGAAGCCTCCAACCCCAACTTACAGTCCTCCAATAAAACCACCACCAGTGCAAAAGCCACCAACACCCACATATAGTCCTCCTGTGAAGCCACCACCGGTCAAGCCTCCAACACCAACTTTCAGTCCTCCTATAAAGCCACCACCAGTGCAACAGCCTCCGACACCAACATATAGTCCACCTATTAAACCACCTCCGATGAAACCTCCAACACCAACTTATAGTCCACCTGTTAAACCACCACCCATACAAAAGCCTCCAACACCAATTTACAGTCCTCCTATTAAACCACCAACACCTATTTACAGTCCTCCTATAAAGCCACCACCAGTGCAAAAACCTCCAACACCAACCTATAGTCCACCTGTTAAACCACCTCCAGTTAAGCCTCCAACACCTATTTACAGTCCTCCTGTGAAGCCACCACCAGTGCAGCAACCACCATCACCAACCTATAGTCCACCTATTAAACCACCTCCGATAAAGCCTCCAACACCAATTTATAGTCCACCTCTTAAACCTCCACCCGTGCAAAAGCCACCATCACCAACTTACAGTCCACCGCTTAAACCACCTCCAGTGAAGCCTCCAACTCCAATTTACCGTCCTCCTGTAAAACCACCACCGATACAAAAACCTCCATCACCAATTTATAGCCCTCCACAAATTGGATATGGTACTCCTCCTCCGTATGCATATCTTTTGCAACCATAGACATAAATGGTTAGGATAATGTGTTTCAGTGTAAAACTCCCTGAAAGATTGCCAACTAGGCATTCTAGCAAATGTGTACGTTGTATATGATACCACATATTATGTGGTAAAATAAATAAATGTTTTGCAATCCATCTCTTGGTGGATATCACTAAATCATATGTCACACTCTAAATTTTAAGTGCTAGTTATATATGTGTTTCTTAAATTGACTTATATTTGCATTCAAATCTAAGAAAAGGGTAAATATTGTGTCTATATTATGATGCATCAGTTAACCTATCTCACGCCCTACTCGAAGTTAGGATTTGAATATTATGTAGATAATATTGATGAAACTCTAATAATAAAGAAGAAAACAATAATTTCAAGTAAAGAAAACTCAATAAAATTATACTCCCTCCGTTTCATATTAAGTGTCGTTTTAGAGAAATTTTTTTGTTACAAAATAAGTGTCGTTTTCGACTTTCGATGCAAAATTTATTAATTTTATGCTCCAGTTTATTTTTCTACTGGTGAAGTATGGTTAGGTGTATAGGTAATTGTGTTTTTATATAGAAAATATGTAAAATTAATTGTTTTCTTAATCCGTGTGTAAAAATCTAAAGTGACACTTATAATGAAACAGAGGGTAAATAGTACCCATAATCTTGAAAGTGACTAATGATAGTGAAAGCATAAATGAAAAAATGTTTATTGTCGGGATTTGAACCAATAATTTTTATTTATTGCATTGACAGACGACTGATTCAGTCAGCAACCAACTTTTAAGTATTCTAACAAAATCAATGAACTAAAATAATTGTAAAATTTGTAAAGAACAATATTTTGTCTCGGTAAATCCCAAGTAGTAGGAAAAAGGAAATTAACATTTTCTCAGAAAAAAATAAATAAAGTACTAAATTATATCAAGACAAAAAGTGATGATACTCACATATAGGTCTGTGCATCTGGTATTTGATAGTTCGGTAGAGAAGTTTATGATCCATTTAAGAACTTAGGAATATTAGGTTTGGATTCTTTCAGATCGTCATCGGTTTGGCTCGGGTACTAATATTAGGAACCAAATAATTTTGGAAAAAGGTTGGTTTCAGTTTGATTCCAGTTTAATTTATTTTTCTGGCTAATTCAAGTTTTTGGGGTATTTAGATAAAATATCGGTCAATGTGGACAATTGGATAATTTCAGACAAAAAATATTCAGAAACTTTATGATAATTTAAAGGATAATTTAAGATAATTTATTTTGCCAAATTCTTTTAAATATTTTGATAGGTTTATAAATAATATTTACAGATATTGTTTTCTTTAAATTTTAAATATGATTAATACTTTTTTGACAAAGAAATATAATTAATACTTAATATATGACAAATATTTCTTATATAAATACTCATTCAATGCTCGGTTCGAATCATGTATTTTGGATATAGAAAATATGTAAACTAATGTATTCTAGTTTGTTTTTTTGGCTCTGTTTTTCGGATTCCACGCTGATTCAACTTAAAAACTAATATTTATTAATTACAAAAACTTAGTAAACATTATATTAATTACAGAAACTAAATTCATTAGCTATTTTATTTTACTTTGGATTCCAAACAAAGGCCATCCATTTTGGATCTAATGTTTTTTAATAATGGTCAAACCATCTATTACACCATCATATAATATATATTCTATTGTGTATGATGAACAACTACCTGTAACATATGCAAACATGATGAATAATTTCACGAACATTAATTGATGAAAATGACCTCTCTGTAGCATATGATCACAATGAACAGCTATGGTTACAATATTTTGGAACCTCCAAAAAGCTTGCATTTTAGAATCTGCAAAAAAATACACTTCCTCTTAAAATCAAACCCCATAGCTTGTGTAGAACCTTTAAACCTTGACCAGTAAACCACAAATGCTTCCACAGATTCGTTTTTAGTCTATATAGTGTTAATTATTACTGAAAACTCATTCAACTTTGTATTTCCAAATGTAAATCATATTTTTTTTTATTATCATTTACATATCCCTTATATATTAATTCTGGAAAAAATTTAAGTGACAACTTTAAAATCAACTAAAATTTGACCGCGTCTCCGTGCAAATGTTTGATTTAACTTGTGTTAAACGTAAACTCATAAATTGCTGGTTTTATAAAAAATCTCATGTATATTTTTTATGTTTTGTAATTTACATATATAGTAGAATATATTATATTATAATGATAACAGTTTTTTTATTTGTAACTAAAATTATATTAAAATTCTATAACTTGATGAAATTTGATGTAATTGTACTATTCATATATTAATATGTTATTGTTAATTTATTTTAAAATGAAACAACATACTAAAAATTTTTAATGGTGAATATATGAATATCGATTTGGTTAGATAAAATTTAGAATTATAATTATTTAATTCAAATTTATTTTAAATACAATGGCATAATCTGTAAATAAAAAGAAATACAAAAATGAAATACTTAATTTATTATAAATGCAAAAGCTAAGTTTGTAAATAAAATGAAATATCTTTTATATTGTTATCTATGTTTCCAACAATTCTTATTCATAGTGTTACTCATGTTTCCAAACAGTACTAAAATGTACTTTAGTTTTAATAATATCGATGCTAATGTGTCCGCCTTACAACCAACCTCAAACCCCGTTATTAAATATCTCTCTCTTCCTAGAGAATTACACAATGTGTCATCGAGTGTACCAACACTTATAGGGTTTGACAAAATATTCGGACCCGAAGAACCGACCCGACAGGGTCCCGAACCCTATCAGACGTGGGGTAAATAACTGAATGGGTCTTTAATTGATATATCTGAAGAACCGGTACCAAACCCGATCCGAAACGAGAACCGAATGAGTATCCGAAATATAGGAAATGTAAATATGAATCTTAAAATATTAGTTATAATTATACTTATAATTAGTTGAATATTAAAATTATAAATTAAATATATTAGTTATTTTCCAATGCTTTGCGTATTTTTGGATAAAATAAGATTGTTTGGATAGAAATACTCAAACAAAACCGTGTTAAATGAGTGTTTTTGGTTATTTTTTGTACTTTTTAGTAGTTTGGTTACAAAATACCCGAATCAAATCGGGTAATGTACTTACTTTGGATTACAAATATCCGAATCCGTTTCAGATACATTGGTTATTTGGTTGTTTTCAGGTTCCTAATAATAAGAACTTAACTCACCCGGACCCGGGAGAATCCGACTCGAACCCGACCCAAAATTTTTAATACCTGAATGGGGCGTAATTTCAAAACCCAAAAAACCTGAAATCCGAAAGAACTGACCCGTACTCAAACGGGTACTCGAATGCCCGGACCTAAACAAACATTTAAAAATAAAATTCATTAAATTAATATTTTTGCACTTTTAAGTTGACCGTAACAAAAACCGGTTCACATCTATCCCTTATAAATTCAATTCAAATTAGAAACTAGATGGTCTATATCAATCTTCTAAAAATTGCTAGGCGGTGAATAGACATTTTATAGAAGATTATTGGTTAGGCAGACATCTGAGCCGATTTTTTAAACGCCTAAACCGATTTTTTAAAAAAACCGATGTGAAAAATTCGTTTCGCTTATACCCAATTTGCCGATTAGACGGACGCCTAGATCGATTTTTAGAACATTGTCCCATATATTGAAACGTGCAATTAACTAACCGTTTTTAAATATTGAGCAAACCAGTGCACCTATATATCACAAAATGTATACAATTATTTGATTATATATGTCCATTTAAGTTGACGTAAGAACGATTCATCACTAACTCAGGGGTTACTCACATGTGATATGGTATGACCTGTTACACAATTTTTTTTTTTTTTGCGGTTTATTGGTATTGTATCTTACAATCTATATTTATGAGTTTGTATATCTATAAGTCGGTATTTATTCATACATAAACTGAAAAATATATTCTATAACAGAGTTAAATTTTGATTCGAACACTAACCTTTGATATGTGTTGTCCACGATCTTCTTTATTAAACCTCGAGGTATCCGTGCCTGAAGACGAGTTGGTACGGTGAGACTGGAATTTGTTGATCTATTACATTCGAATTCGTCTCTTGTGAGTAAACAAAAATGATATCGAAAGGACAATTTACAGAAGATTTTCAGAAGAAATCATATGTGGAGAGTAAAAATCTTTCGGAGATGAACCAAAAACCTAATCTCCTTTTCGATTTGAAGTAGATATTTTTTGATAATCAACCAGGAGAAATGTATAAATATTTGTCAAGAGTTGAAACTTATCAAGATTAGATCTAGTTGAATTACATACTAAGAGTTGAAATTATTATTTTAATTTCTTCTTTTTTTTACTGCAGAGTTATTATTTTGATTTTCGTTTTCACAAAGATCATGGGTTCTTAGTAGGCTCGATGCATGAGTTAATCTAGTATTGACAAAAGTAAATGTAACGCCAGATTGCCCAGGGCTAATGAGCTTCTCATGCCCGCTCAGTCGATCCTTGGGTCCCAATATGTGCGACCGGCAATGTATTAATTTTTTTGAGGTTTGAAAATCTTGTTTATTGACCATGCAATTGTAAGAGTATGGAAAACACATAATCTCACGTGTCTATCAACGGTTATATATTCTGTAATTAGTCTTTTGTATCTCTAGAATATTGTCTTAACTTTCTTGTAATCATCTTTGTACATATAAGAACTAGGCACCTCAATACAATATACTTATTCGATTCCATTAGTCAATATGGTATCAGAGCCTCTATAGGTGGAAACCTATTTTTTTTTCTCACGCCTCTCTCTTCTTCCCCATCCCGTTTCTTCTTCTTCTTCTTCTTCATTGTTTGATCTATGTGTCTACGCATCAATGGCTGATAACACAGCTGAACGTACGATTGTCTTTAATCCCAATGATCCACGCTACACCTTGCTCTCCGTCAATATGACGAGTGTGACCAAACTCACGACAACGAACTATCTTATGTGGAGCCGCCAGATCCGAGCACTCCTGGAAGGCCACAAACTTCATCACTTCATCGAAGAGAATAACACAACACCGGCCCAGACTCTTCTCGTCAATGGTGAGCCCCAACCAAATCCGGTGTTTGCTCCTTGGAGGCGACAAGATCAGCTACTATACAGCGCCCTCATTGGTGCGATCACCTTACCGGTTCAGACAGTTGTTTCTAGTGCTACAACCACGAAAGAGGTCTGGGATCTTATGTCGTCTACGTTTGGTAATCCGACTCGTGGTCATGTACGACAAATCAAGAGGCAAATTGAATCATGTGTCAAAGGTACCAAGACTATCAGTGAATACTTGCGTCTTGTTAAATCAAAGGAAAGACTATCATTGACTATCATGACACCTTCAGTCCAGTCGTTAAGCCAGCCACAATCAGAACAGTTCTCAACATTGCAGTCACTAGAAATTGGAACCTGCGTCAGCTCGATGTCAACAATGCATTCCTTCAGGGACATCTCAAAGAAGATGTCTACATGATGCAACCACCAGGTTTCATAGACAAAGACAATCCCAATGCAGTATGCAAGCTAAGAAAAGCAATTTACGGTCTCAAACAAGCTCCCTGGGCATGGTACAATGTGCTCCGCATGTTTCTCAACAATTTGGGTTCACAAATTCAGTATCAGATGCGTCTCTCTTCATCTACAACCACAACGGTGTCTCATCTATATGCTCGTATATGTCGATGATTTAATCATCACCGACAACGATTCTTCACATAAGACACGGTTTATCGACTCCTTATCTCAACTTTTTTTTCTCAAAGATCTAGATGATTTGTCATTTTTCCTCGGTATAGAAGTCACTAGGACAAAAGAAGGATTGCACTTGACACAAAGTCGCTACATAGCTGATCTTTTACATCATACCAATATGACTGATTGCAATCCTATTAGGACGCCAATGTGCTATAACACTCCCTTGACTTTATTGTCAGGTACACAGTTAGCTGATCCTTCGGAGTATCGAGCAGTCGTTGGAAGCCTGCAATATCTATCTCTCACGCGACCTGACATTTCATTTCCAGTGAACAAACTGTCCCAGTTCATGCACAAGCCAACCACCGAACACTGGCAAGCTGTCAAGCGCATACTTCGATATCTCTCAGCCACTATGACTCGCGGCATGTTTCTCTCAGCTCACAATACTCCCAACCTCCATGCATTTAAAATGAAGATTGGGATGGTAATAAAGATGATTATACTTCTACTGGTGCCTACATAGTCTATCTCTGTCGCCACCCCATCTCCTGGTCTTCTAAGAAACAAACCGGAGTTGCACGATCATCCACTGAGGCTGAGTATCGGTCGCTTGCAGCCATAACAGTTGAAGTGTGCTGGCTACAGTCTCTTCTGACTGAACTTGGGGCTCCCTCTCCAACAAAACTGGTCATATGTTGTGATAACATTGGAGCTACATATTTGGCGGCCAATCCAGTCTTTCACTCGAGAATGAAACATCTAGCTCTTGACTATCACTTCGTTCGACAATTTGTGCAAAGTGGTGAACTACGGGTATCTCACGTCAACTCAGCTGATCAACTTGACGATGCACTGACCAAACCATTACCACACACACGGTTTGAATCTCTCACTGTCAAGATCGGACTTTCCCATGGCCGTCCATCTTGAGGGGGTGTGTAAGAGTATGGAAAGAACATAATCTCACATGTCTATCAACGGTTATATATTCTGTAATTAGTCTTTTGTATCTCTAGAATATTGTCTTACCTTTCTTGTAATCATCTCTGTACATATAAGAACATAGCACCTCAATACAATATACTCATTCGATTCCATTAGTCAATGGCAATCACCATGAGATTTTTCCTTGTTTTGCCCTCACTCGTACGGTATCACGAATCACTTCTCAATAGGTCACTTATCCTTTCACTACTTCAGTCTAATCACACTTAACTGTGGAGTTCTAAATGGATGTTTGGCCGAAAATATAAGTACACTTTGATGATATAGGTAGCCAAAATAATTCTATTAAATATTTCCATATACCACAAACTGGAATGTTACAGTTCACCCCTTCTCACATAAAGCAACGTCCTTGTTGCATTTTTAGAGGCTCGAGAAAGTCTTCTTTACTGACTCTGCAATCACCACATGACTTTTTCCCGTGTTTTGACCTCACTCGCAAGGTATCGCGAATCTCTTTCCGATAGATCACCTATATTTCACTACTTTAGCGCAAACACGCTTAATTCTAGAAATCTATATGAATATGTGAACAAAAATTAAGTATATTTTGATGACATAGATAATTAAATTAATTCTCATAAATCTTTCTGTATGCCATAAACCGGAATCGTAATATGTTACTTTAATATTAATAATGTATAGGTTCAATTAGGTGAATATAATGAGAGTAACCATATAGCCATGTAAGACAACCACTGGTTATGTGACAATTTGTCCCAACTAGCGTTAAAAAAGAAAGGACAAACGTGAAGCCAACACACATGTCACCACTCTACCCATGCCCGGCTTGTGAGCATAGGTTTTTCAGTTAAATGAGCTATGTTGAATAAAATCATGGTGTTCTATTCCATTTATAATGTGTATTATAGAATGCATTGTATAATTCAAGTTTGCCTCCATGAATTTTAGTTTACTTTAAGATACTGATCATAGTGTAATATATTGTATGGCACAACATTATTCGAATCCTGTTACTATATGTGGAGTAGTAGCGAAAAATGGAAGTCATATCACTACCAATAGTTTGCCAAAGATCGACGAAAATGTAACATTAATCAAACTGTTCTAGAGACTTAATTCGGCATAGTAGGGTGCAACATGTTTGCAGTAAACTGTTATTTGGAAATGACAGAGTGGAAAATGCAACTAAGAGAATCACATCATGCGCCTCATCAGACTCCTAGCATTTTAAAACTGACCTCAAAGATGGCATACGGTATTGTGCAGGGTTAAAAGTGGAGATGGCTTCCACTACATATCGCTTTGCTGCATTCTGGTGGCAATCGCCTGAGATGTGGACACAAAGATGTAGTTTATGTGTGGCAAAAAGTTCAAACATTATGGGTACAACCAATACCATTTGAAGGGTGACTACTACCAATATAGTATAGTTACATAACAGTTGGGTACAATTATATATGGCAACATACAAAATACTATGCACAAAAGGTATCCATCTAAAGCATGAATAATACTAATATTGTATTGTCTCATGCGATTACAAACACAAGTCACTTTGTGGTAGTACATATCTCCATGTGAGACTATACAAACGAAGACATACAAAAGTATGTGAAACACACATAGGTAGCGATGAAGATGGCAGAGAATATAGACATCGTAGAAACATAACTTAATAACGCAAATAAACCCTCCCAACCCTATTACTCGAGGTTCCTCCTCCTCCTCTGTGCGTTGCTTGCCTCTTCGGTTCCGTACGGCGCTGCGAGAGGGCCTCCTCTAACCGCGTCATAACCAAATTTCTTTTCGGAGTGGGTGGTTGTTGGTGAAGCGATTCCAAGTCTGGCTGTAGTCGACCTCTCGTCGAGTTGTGATGGCTTACGTTGTAGTTCCCCCTAGAGACTGTGCTGATGCGTGTAGCTACACATCTCCAATTTGGTGGTCTCCTATCCTGACTTCAAACATCATGACGGCGTGGACCCTAAACGTCGTTATTGGCCATTTCCTTCAAGGGCTTTCCAGGTATGCTCCTCTTAAGCTAGAGGTCTGGGGATCTTGGACTCTGATGTTGGTGACATCCCTGTCTCTCCATTGAGTCAAGATTGGGCGGTTATTAGCTATTGAGTGATGCATTAATTTAGCTCCTCGTCCCTCCTTTGTTGTTGATTTAGCGTTACTTGTTAGTCTGAATTTGAGTTATAGATTGCATCAGCTTGGATAGTGGAGGTTCTTCATATTCTTTGAGCTTTGGGTCACTCATTGCGGATTGAGGATGTAGTAAGACCCATGAGGTGGTGATGCTGCCCCTTTCTTGTTGTAAGCCCATCAACCTTTTAACCATACATCAGCTTCCATCCGACCATATCCATCTTTATCTCTTTATTTCTCTGTTTTTTATCATTGGTAAACTTCTCACGAGTTTAACTTTGTTTCTATGTTCATTTCATCATCCATCCATCGGGATTGAAAGAGATTGTTGAACAAACAACTTTTATTTCTCCACCTTCCGCCAAGTCAGTGGGCACCCCCCCCTCCTGATCTTACAACATTTCTCCTTACCGGCTTAGAGGACGAGTGCAGCGGAGTTTAGTTTAGATCTATTAAGAACCCGTAGGGTGTTTTGTCCCGCCATTTGACGGAACTTAGGTTCAGTTC
Organism: Moricandia moricandioides; assembly: GCA_905132885.1. NCBI lineage: Eukaryota > Viridiplantae > Streptophyta > Magnoliopsida > Brassicales > Brassicaceae > Moricandia > Moricandia moricandioides. The sequence continues at coordinate 23,947 of CAJHQQ010002004.1, forward strand.
ATTATCCCAGCTCGGGCTATGAGGGCGGTCCTTGAGCAGGCTTGATTCTGCGGCTCTAAGGGAAAGCAATTTGTTTGGACGGACATTCGAACCAGCTTCATGCTTGCATTGTGTGCCTCGTGTTCTAGTTTTTTGGGTTTTCCATTGTAGTTTGTCTCGGTTCAACCTTTCATCCGAATTGTCAAGAACCTTATCGTTACTTATTGTCATGTTCGCTCCGAAACAGAATGACTTCAGGTTAATTGCTTTTGATTCCATGTTTTTTACCTTTTCTGCCGTGGGATCAAGTCTTGAGGTCTTGTAGTTTGTTATCAAATCTTATAAGCCTCAACAATTCATTTTTGAAATGATATTTACACTTTAACAAAAAAAACACGGTGTAGCTGGAATACAAGTAAAAATAGATTAAAAAGTATTATAATGTAGATGATATATGCGGTGCATATTTTAACAACAATATATGTTCTAGCTAAAAATATAAATTGACATGTCCATGACAATCCGATAACTCAACTTGGATCCAAATTACTATTCTAATCGTGGAAAGTAACTATACTATTCTAACGGAATTCATATATGACAGATGTTGTGAATCCCCAACATAAATCTTGATTCCTCAATGAATCCCCAACCTTTTTTGCAGACTTCGAACACTACTTACCTATATGTTTTTTGGTATTCTTCCCTTCTCGTGCTGTCAACCTATGACTACCACCGTTGTAACCCTAATTTCCCACAAACACTCGATCAACACTCTCCATGGAAATATCTCAGTGTACGACTTTCCCTTTATCCCGTTAATTAATTGTCTCTTCTTTGTTATGTTTCTCCTTGTTATCACGTCGAGGTCCAATCAACAGCGCCTCAGCGATTTTATCATAAGTGAAATTTGGTCTCTTTTCAAATTAATATTTGCTATATCATAACATCAAAGCAATTATGAGTATTGAGTGACCTGTAACTTTTACTGTATATTCTCAGATTTAAAAACAAGTAGAAGAGAGAAAATCGGTATCTCACTTGTGAAAATGTGCCCCATAACCTCTTTAATCATGATTTTCATGCTTTTAAAACCTTATCCGCCATGCTTATTGATTTTTCATGAGTTCATCATTTTCTCTTGTTGTCTTAAGGCACGTAAGGTCTCTGGTCGACCTGCAGTGGTACTTTCTACCAACCGAGCCACAGATGATCGATCTTGATGCAGCAGCATGTTCTGTTTTGGCGCCCACATAACAATATACCATTTCAAATATTAATCCTCTAGATTGTAAGAATTGGTTTTAGTTTTTTCTTCAATATTTTCTTTCTTAGATTACTATTATCCGTCTCCTAATAGGATTTGTCTAATTTAAAATACTATATAAACAGATTTGAGGCACCTATGTTTTTTTGGTCTTTGATAGTTAATAAACAAGAGTTTTTTCTTGTTCCTTGTGCAATTTGATTCAGTTCATCTAACAAGGCAATTGGTTTCGAAGAAGCTATCTCCGAAAAATCTTTGATTGATCCAAGAACATGCCGCTTGCAATCTCTTCTTACTTGATCGACCGTTCAACATATTCATACACTACACCTAGTTGGTATCAGAGCTTCACTGTGCTCCTAGGATTCAGTGGTGAGGCTAAAGAAGGATGTACCTCCAATAGATATTGAAATCACGCGATAAGCCATCGCGGATCTTCAAGCTCAAATAGCTAAGGAACCTTGACTACAACACAGCACGGGACTCCGGTAGTTCCCCCTGAATGTAACGACCAAGATGATAAAAACAAAGAGTTAGAGGAGGATGAAAATCCTTTTGCTCGCTTTCATCGTCAGCATGTCATTCTTCTGGTTGAGTCATGGGAACATGCGTGATCGCAAAATTTATGAAGCTTTCCTTGTATTTCTTCAAGATATGATGTAAATGCATGTCATTATTCTGGTTTGAAACCATCTTAACACTTGAAGACAATCTATTGCAAACATCACATGCAACTTTTTAGATTTTTCATACACTCCATCGTCAATATAAACGATTTCAATTTTGTGTGTAAAGGGGATAAACTGATTCTTGTATTTCTTGCCTCCATCAAACCATTTACACCCTCAAGTGTACTATACCACTCATTTCTAGTATAAAGATCTTTATATTTTAAGGAACCATTTGTAAAACACCTTCTTACTATCTTTCCTGGTATGCCTTGTGCTACATTCTCCATATTTTGTGAAAATGATGGTTGAGACCCATTCTGCACTATCTGAATGTGGGCTTCCTTCCATAGTATCGCTTTAGTCTCAGTCAATTGTAATGTATCTCGTGGATCTCTATTTATTCTGTTGATTTTTTTTTTCATTTTTCGGCTTCCAAATATACCAAAGAATCCAAGCGGTTTGAGCATCTTCTAAGTGAGACGAGAATCCTTTAATACAAACTAGCCTTTGACCCGCGCGCCCGCGCGGGTGTTATTTTTGTAAATGTCTAATATTTTAAGCAATTTGTTTGATATAATTGTATATTTGACTTGAACTTAATATTCAATATCCGTTACCCGATTCAAGATCTTATCCTCTTCGAAAAATGGATATTCATGGATCATGATAATAATTTTACGGATTCGATTGATCCAATTATAAATTCGGATAGCAAAATTTTAAGTCTGGATATTCAGATCCATATATTAAATATTTAAAATTTAATTATAGTTATCTATGTATATTATATATTTTTTTATATAAAATAACTAAAATTTTAATTTTATTAAATTTAATGATTTTTAAGCTTTTTAAATAATAATTTTAAATAGACTAAATAGATGGTTAATAGTTAGTTTTTAATTTATTTTAAATTAAAAAACAGGTTCAGATGTCTGCGTGTATTTGGATTTTAGTATGAATATTCTAACCCCAAATATCCGAATCCGGATAACAATTTTACGAATCTGACAAATGCATATCTGAATCCGTATATCCAAGAATACCTTAGATATTTGATCAGTCCTAGACCTAATTGTATATATGTATTATATGGTGATTATTTTTTTTAATTTATAAATTACATTAGTTATTCTTATTAGATATATATCTTACAAATGATAATACATTGTATTTTTTTTGTATATATAACCATTTATTATAAATATTAGTATGTATTTTAGTCATTAAATTTTTATGAAAAGTTACATGATTTTGTTATTGTAAATGAATAAATTCAGATTATAGTAAAAATTATTAGCATTATTATCTTTTTTATAGTTCAAATATAGTTGATAGCTTATATGAATATGAATAAAAATTAAACTAATTTAATGCTATATATATTTATAATTTTGTTTTTATTATAAATTTTTGAATAATAAATATTTTTTTTTTTATGAATTCTTCAATTCTAATGACAAAGATTGTTAATGGGCTTAGCCCAGATTTATTTTTTTCTTATTAAAAATTAGTGTTTGGATGCAGAGATAATATCAATGGCATTCAATGGTAATTATTTGGGAAATGTTAGGGTTAAGTAGTAAATGTACTTCAGTTTTAATAATTTAGATAATCCATATTCATAAAACCCAACAGTAGAGGAAAACTATCTGGATTTGTAAGTACCTATGATAAAGCCTATATCTGGACAGATGGACCTATTAAAATTAATAAAAATAAAAATATTCAATGAAATTAAAATTAAAATTATTTTCTGAAACTTCACCCATAAACAACACGTAATAAAAAATTATTTAAATAACTTCTCTTTATATATATTGTGGGATCTTTTTGGGTAACATACAATTTTCTTTCTTTTTTTGGGTAATTTGAGCATGTGACCATTAAAATCCTAGTAGATGACTCAGAATTTTGAAATTTTGATCAATACACCAACTTATCGTTGGTACATTTTCATTAATGGTTTAGTATTATATTATGCTTCATATATAAAAAGAAAACAGCAACCACCTTCGTACACTAATATCACAAACAAACTTCAGTTCATGCATGGACTTAAAAAGACAGCTAAGATAAATACATGTCTTTGCACTTACATTATATAAATATTACATGAGCCACAAAAGATATGTTTAAACGGTGCACATCTTATGGGATACCGATGATGGGGAAGAAGGGAAGATAATAGCTCGTGGGAGCCAGCCCCCACTCCGGAGGAACGGGCAAATCAACGGTCTTGGACGAACTGAAAGACCTGAGGCTTCTTGGACATGATTTCAAGAATATCAACTTCGAAGAGAGACCATATTTGTCACCTTCAAGCTTTACAATCTTCGACATAATATTCTTTTTGGAAGCATAAAGTTGCTTGAAGCTACCTTGGAGCTCCGCTTCGCAATCCGATTTGATTCTCGAGGGAAGTTCCGACATAAACTCGCCCTTCTTGTCGGTTGAGACGGTGAAACGCGTCTTGGAGTGGCTACAACTAACGCTGATCATGATTCCTGAAAAGAAGATATAAAGTCTAGTCACAAATTGAATGACAAGAAGAGCGTTCATTATAACAATATCTAGTGTCACTTGAGTGCTATATAGTACAAGTTAAACATTTAGAACACAAACTAAAAGAAGTCTACTAGTTTAGTGTTAGTATTAAATTGACCTGAATAATCGTAATCACTGGGACAGTCGTAACAAGAGACTTTTCCTTCGACGAGCGAAGCCGAGACCACAAGGGAAGATGAGATCAAAGCTGCCGTGAAAAGGAACAAAGCTAGGAAACTTAACTGCATAGCCATTGGAGATGGAATAGATCTCTTGAGGAACAATTATCAAGAAAGATGTGTATATATAAAGTAAATGGAGATATTTTTACGATACAAGGACTATCATAAGTTTTACAGTTGCTTCATTACTGATTGGGACCCAAAAACGAGCATGGTAGTTGGTTTGGCGTTAAATGAATAGGTATCTAAAATCTTATCCCCTTGCACTAGATTCAGATTTAAATTTAATATAGCTGATTGATATGCGAATTCCTATCTGAGATTTTGTAAGTTATAAACATTTCTCAAGAACCTTAACAAAAAAAAAACTCTATAAATTAGAGACCTATACTTATGTATATAATTTTCAAAAAAAATTGGAGAATGCCAATATTTCACCTTATGCCGGTATTTTTCAAAAACCATTTTTTGTTCACAATTCAATTCTATTTTTACGATTCATTCCGTGCATATGTTTGGAATACAAGTCTACAGCTTTCAAAAATCAATTAAATGACTCATTAGTATATTATAACTGTGGTGATTTTACTGAATTTTTCAATAAGAACAAAAATAACACTTATTATGGAAAATAAATGGGCTAATTTGCAAACTAATCAATTTTGAAAATGAAAAAAAGATATAACATTGATTTTGACATTATTAAGTTAATACTCCCTCCGTTTTAATAAGATAAATATTCTAGAAAAAAAAATTGTTTCACAAAGATAGATTTTTTATGTTTTCTATGAAAATTTTGTAAAATTTAAAAAAATTAATTGACTTTGGTTAAAAGATATTGAAAATTGAAAATTGAAAATTACAGAAAACAATACATTTACTATAATAATTGAAAGTATTTTCTTAATATGTGTAAAAACACAAAAAAAAATTATCTTTTTGAAACAGAGGGAGAGGGAGTAACATTTAGCCCTAATAATCATCCGGTTATATCTTTTAACTTTTCAAGATAGAGAGACATACACATTGACGCTTGGGTATATGGTTAGGAATAAAACAACATTATTTGCTATTAAATCATATAAGAAGGCCGACGTCGCACATTTTTGTTAGCCAATGAAGAGTCGATGTTCTATTTAAACACATATAGTATAAAATATCATGATATAATATTTTCATAATTTGTGAAAATTTAATATTCAATATAAAACACAATCACTATAAATAGAATAAGAGAAAATTGTGTCAATATACATTGTGTAGGTGTGGTTAAGGAGATGATAAAATTGAGTTTTGCCATTTTTATAAATTCTATTGCCATCGAAAATTAAAATGATATTCCATTCACATGATGTATTCTTTTCTTTTTATTTGCTAAAAACACATGATGTATTCCATTTACATACACATTGCACCATTAAAAGTAAATGAAATATATCCACTAAGTTTTAGATTTGAATTATAGGTGTTATCAATCTTCGTAAGTAGAATGAATATACCACGGACGTGGCAGCCCAGTTGGTTTAAGCGCAGACGTTGGTGCTGTTATGCTCATGGGTTCGATATACCGTGGGAGAAGTGTTTTACGTCAGAAATAGTATCAACAAAGGCTGACTCCGGGACACCTTCTGGTTAACAAAAAAAATGGTTGAGAAAAAGATTAAATTGATTTTGCAATTCTCATTTTTGCGATATGAAGAACATTGTTCTAAAAAATCAGTCAGATAGTGAATTATTAAATTTTTATGGTAGACTGCAATTTCCCCGAGAAAAGCTCAAACAGAAGCTATGCATTTGTGAGGAAAAAACATAAAAATAAAAGAGGAGAATTGACAACAGTAAGCGTGATTTTAATAGGGGCCTTAAATTTTTGGGTACGTTTCCATCGTACTGTTTACATTTAATGGTCGGTGGCTGACCATGGCTTTTTTTCTCACATGGGTTTGGACAAAAAAAAGGAACAAGATTCAAAATATCTGGATCCATTGAAATGTAAACCAAGCTTTTCGGAAGTTAAAAAAATAAATTTGGAATGTAGTAGTAGTAGTAGTTTCGATATTTAATGTCAAGACCAAATAAATGCAGATGAAGTGGAATCCAAAGGCACATCAATATGTCCTAACTTTACTTAAGACCAGCCTACATCTAAAATATGAAAACTAATAATATAAATCATGATGGAGTTGTAAACTAAAAGTTTGATTTGGCCCGACATTTTTACAAGATTCGACTTCCAGCTATGAACGATTTATTAGGGCTAAGCCGCTAAGTTGTTCCAAATATTATCTTTCTTTATTTTTCGTTCCAAATATTATCCCAGTGAATGATATAGGTGATGTTCGTTTTCTTATCATGGGTCTAGGTATTTTGGAAAATAAATTTAAATATAACTGAACCATCCGAACTAGACATTTAGTTTTTTTGGTTCCATTCAGTTTTGAGTTTCAAACCTATGGATGATTTTGCAAATTTCAGGTTCTCGTTTTGGTTTTGTTCGGTTCAGTACCTCAAAACCGAATATTCTTTTTGTTTTTTTATCACATGTTCACCTTGAACCTTTTTCTAAATTAATGTAAAGTAACTGAACCGAAAAAAGTATTTTAAGTGAATATCATCCTCCTGGGATAGACTTTGTAAGCACAACTTTTAAATTAAGTTCCGATTGCGTCTAAGAGAATTTCCAACTCATTGCTAATTTCACCTCTATAATATCATTTAGAAGTTAAATTTTTCTAATCCATTGGAGCATATCTCACATCTATTATAGAGTTCTTCTATTTTAAAAGTGAAAATAGCAAAATACATTGGAGATGGTCTAATACCTCTACTATATGACACATTCGTCGATGTCTGGTTAGGTCCATCCCCACTAAGAAATGAACACAGACGAATGCCCAAGTAGAAATGGCAAATTAAGCCATATTCTGCGGGCCGATCCATATAAAAGTTTTTAAGGGTATGTTTGGTCACTAAGATCTAAGCCCATTTAATTTTGGGCCTAGCCGGATGATCCGCTGCGGTGTTGGGTTGTGTGTGGGATTGCTCAAGTCTATACTTCTGCGTAATCTCGCTTCCAACAGCATTTAGAGGAGCCATTTTATGAAGTGTGGCAGAGATTTAAGGATTATCGTAATGACTGTCTCCATCATAGATTCTCAAATGAGCAGATTCTTAGCATCTTTTATGATAAGAGTTAGTTGGAACTACCAAAATATATTTGGAGAAGCAAGTAATGGAAGCTTCATGACTCATACCAAGGAAGAAGCATATCAGTTGATAGAAAACTTGGCTGCAATCTCTAGAAAGATATGTCCTCACTATGATCGCCTACATATGCTAGCAATGTTGAATTGCAAAACTGTTTAAGCTGAATGCGTTAGTGAACATATGTTTCTTAAAACAAATCAAAGAAGTGTGAAATTTTGAAAGGACACATGAGATAGTGATCTATGTCAAGACCGATTTAAAGATGGATTTTGGACAGGGAATCAATCATGATTCGACTAGAGATGTTATGTACCAAACCTGACGCATTCCAAACCTATAGGTAGATTACACAATATGCAATATATGTGGTGCAGAAATAGCAAAAAATCTGCAAACAATTAAACCAAATGGGAAAAAAGAGAGCACAAAATTTCTCCCAAGACAATCAGTATGGCAATTAGAATAATTCCCGTAGTTTATTGAAAAGTAATATGCTACCTAGATAATTATTGGTGTCTTTGTCATATTTTACATAATGATGTAAAAGATATGATCCTTATTATTTGAGAAAATGATATACTTTTATGATAACATAGAATGTCATTGCTACATTACAATATACAACAAGGCTTGCTCATACTGTTGTTAATAATGTTATTGTTGAATGTGAAATGAAATTGATCATAGGCTATAGGTGAATGATGAGGTGAGTCATATTCTCTATTGAAATTAGAGGATTAGGTGATCTCGGGGTTGAGTCCGGTTTGGTTCAATTTTGGGTGTGTTATAAGAGTTTAATTAAAGTTCGGTTAGTATTGTAAACCCTCAGTATATACGAGGGTAGACGAGCTATGATGTTATCACTGTTCTCATTCATCTAGAAGTCGAGAGCTATAACGAGCTTAGGGTGTGGAGCTTGAGAGAAATCGTTGTAGTGGATTGGTGGATTGAGTCTGACTCCAGTTAGTAGTTCTCCATATTGGAGGCGAACACTGAGTGAACATTTTCTGTGTCGTTTACTTTCTTGTGTTCATTCTTGATTATATCAAGAGAGAGAGAGAGAGAGAGAGAGTTAAAAAATCGATCGCGATTAGGTGACTTGAAGCTTGAATTAAGCTTGTTAGTCGCAACAGTTAGCTTGTTGAGTTGTTGTTCTTTTTTTCTTCCTACACATTTCATTTCTATCAGCATTCTATGTGATTTCAGTTAGGGATTTATTTTTGAATAAAACACTGGGTTTTCTTTGATGCGTAGTTTTTTTTACTTCAGGCGGTTACTATTTTACATACTTTTTTTTGGTTACGAAATATTATAACTATTGTTCCAAAGTTCTTTTGAACCAGAACATGTAAATAGGTCTTCTAGAAAATTATATATATGATCAGTGTTTTTATTCTCTTACTCATATAAGTCCAAATAGGTAAATCCATTTGCACAAAAATGTAGGCGCAGTAATGTTTCACTAGGTAGTAACATCCCGCGCAAGGTGGTATGAGATTATTAATTTCGTTAATAAGACATTAAGTATGTTCAATCTGGATATCGGTTCGGTTTCAGGTCAGGTTTTTGTATTTTTAATCTTCTATATATATAAATCCATATTTATTTTGGTTCGGTTAAAATACTTTCGGTTTTTGTTTTTTCAGTTATAAACCGAAATCATTATTATTTGCTTGGTTTCATGATTTTTTTATGAATTTTAGAGAATCCTCATGTCAAACCAATCGGTTCATATTAAAATTTCAAAAAGCATGCAAAATCAAATCAAATCTAGGTAATAGTTGAAGAAATTTTTTTTTACATGCATACCTTCATTCCAATTTGGTCGATGGTGAATGGAAGCAGTATAAGAAGAAGAATATTCCAACTTCCAAAAGAATTAGAATCCTCCTCAAATACGGGATATGGTGAATATTTAGTCATAGAAGTGTTTATCAGATTATGGCTTCTTTAGTATAAAAATATGGTAATTTTTATTGTATTAATTATTTACTAAAATTTAACTTATGTAACGAATAGACTGTCATGTACATGTATCGTTCTATAATATATACATTTATTCGTGTTTACTTTTGATCGGATTTTTTCAGTTTATTTGGTTTGATCGGTTTTATACCAAACCATATCCAAATCCTATGGATTTAATAAATTAATATACATTTGTTTATATGGTATATATCAAAATTAAACCATATTATCTATTTTGGTTTAGTACGGTTCAGTTTACCATATTGACATGGCCTAGACATTAGAGGAGTTTGTTTTATTTTTATAATATAAAGATAATCAAATTGTAAAACACAAGATAATACATATAAAATTAGGCAAATCTCTCAAATATTTTTTTTTAAAAATCTTTTATCACTAAAATAGCCCTAAAAATGACTAGAATAAACTTTTTATTTGGAAATTTTTAATTATTTTTTTTTAATTTTAAACCTCACCTCCAAAACCCCACCATATAAATCTAAACCCTAAATCTAAATGAGTTAACCCAAATTGTATAAATGTATATTGCACCTTTTAATAAAATATATTTTTGTCAATTTCTCCTTAAAATGTATTTTGGTGACAATTTTTTTTTTAGATCTATTATTGTATTTCTTTATAAAATTAGGCCTTCTGTATTTATTCTATAGTGTATTGTGTTTTACCTTGGTCAAATCAGTTTTTAAAATTAGTCCTTTACGGATCAATGGATATTTTACAGTTGGACATGCAGTGAAAACAAAAAGTCTGAGATTCAAAACGTGTACATTGCTGTAACAAAAAAAATAGTTGTCCTTACCATCAAAAACGTGTACATTGTTCTCAAAATTGATCTCTTCACTCGATTTCGAATCACATCCATCACTATTTCTCTATGTTCCAATTACTGGTTTTAAACACAATCAATCATTTTCTTTCATGTTTATTTTGTAATCCAATCTTTATAAAGAACCGGGTTGGGGTTAAGAAATGGAAGTTCCACCTTGAAGTATGTCCTATTTCACCTATGTTTCTTTTTTTTTCATAACCAATAAATCCATTTCATCTCTCTCTCTTTTTTGATTGATTTGTTTCTCCTTAGGTCTTCGTTTTAGGCAGACATGGTGATTTCTTACATGGAAACCGTCGTGGGTAAGTTTCATATCATTCTCACAGACATTCATATTCTATGTTTCCATTCACAGCGTTTCATTCAATTCTTCTATATAGCAATTCCTGTGACTGGTTTCTTACACCATTGTCTCTGCATTCCGTTTCTGTAAGCATTATGTACTTTTTTTATAAAAGCGATGCATATATTATCCTTTCTAATAAAAAGAGTGGTCTTAATAGAAAAAGGGTATTATAAAAAAAAGTAATTTTAAACTTAAGTATGATAAAAATAACTTCGAGACTTCAGAATTTGATGATTGGAATCCTACCACAACAAAATTTCAATATATTAATAAGAACCTACTTTTTATATATACAGAAAATAATAAATAAGAACTTAGTATATATTATGCTTACTTCGATTTGAAGAACTAAATTTTTGGGATGTCCGTATCAAATAGAATTTCAGAACCACCTTCTAATTTTGTTACATATTTGAAGCCACATATAAAATAATATCAATAGTAAGAAGACAAACCATAAATTATGAATAGCAAAGAGTGCAAATAAATATAGCTTACCTTCTCTCCACTCAATTCGCCATAACCTTAGGATACATAAAATAACATTTGCAATAGTAGAACACCAGTATATATTCATTAAATTATGGGCTAAAGCTTGATAAGCAAGACACTTTATATGAGTGTACCTGTTATTTTTGAGAAAGTTATCTGTCAATATTTATATATCATATGCTTGTATTGAAAATTAAGAGATGTAACAAGTAAAAAGTTGAAACTCTAGATTTATTAAGGAGAACCCCATTAAATATAGAATGGAATTGTAAATGTGGACCGGTTCAGCTTGTCATGATATAGAATAGCCAAAGTAAATATTTTATATTATTCTATAAGGTGAAGATTAAGAGACACTTATGTTAGAGTCGATTAGAACCATCTCAATCGTTAGGCCACCAGCAACAAAATACTGCTTCCACAAAGGTATTATCTTCACTTTGATCTTCCACATTGAGTTGAATCCGATATATAATTGATAGCAGCCATAAGTCTCCCGGGTATGTTTCTAAGGTTTTGGTGTTTTTAGAGGTTGTAGAGATGTGAATAAAACTCTACTCATGTATTCGTTATATATAGAGTAGTTAGGGTTTACGGTATTTATTAGAAAGATATACGGACTACGGAGATATACGCGGTAATTATTATTCTTGAATTGTAAGTCAAGGTAATATTAGGGTTTCCTATTTACATGTCAAAAAAAATAATACCCAACTTATAAATAATTCCCAGCTTATGAGGTAGAAAATTAAAATTGGAAAGTACTAATTGTTAATAGATTCTTAACAGTTATAATCAAAAAGCATCCACAATCTTTCTATCTTTGTTACATCTAATTACTTGCTAAGAACTCAGTAAGTTATTGACATTCGCTCATCGTTTATGGATACAATGAGAAATTTAATACGCGCGAATACATTGAAAAGGTGGAGTAAAATTTATTAAAGATACGTAAAATAAGTTTTGTTCACATTATTAGAGTTCTTTATTAAACGTATGAGGTGAGATAAACATTCACACAGTTCATATTATGGAATTATGGAACATAAAAACGTAAAACCATCAATATCTATATTATTAAAGTTGAAGTACCAATGACTATTGTTGTTTGGAAACATGGATAGCAATACTAAAAAAAATATGTTTGGAAATTCAATAAAAGTATTAAAAAAGTTTTAACCCTAATGAGTTTTTTTTCTTAACATATCTTATTTTGCATAATATAGATTTTATCTATTATTTACTAAACAATAAATATTTCAATATCATAATTAGATTATGAAAAGTATATCATACATCTTTTAATGATCACATTTACATCATACAACATGATATTTAAATAATAATATACACTTCATTATATGATGAAAAATAAAAAATATAAAAAAATTAAAAAGAAACGGAAATATAAATTTATAAAAACAAATAAAAATTAATATTCGCGATACAATTGCATTACAAAATGATAACACATCTAAAATATATAATGGTCACATACTAAACATAAATCAATATATATATATATATATATATATATATATATATATATATATATATATAACACTCGCGCGGATGCGTGGATGAAACTCTAGTAACTAATTATATTTTATGTACGTTTTTGTACAATGACACTATAATTAACGTAAAATCATAAACATATACAATGACAACAAATGCAAAAGTCGAGTAATTAACCTTACTACATAATAACCCATGCCTCAAACTGGTGTTTCAGTTTAGTTGACAGATGATCTCTTGGGCTAGCACAACTGCATTTCGACTCAACTATAGGTATGCAAATTTCCTCTTACTAACTGACTCAAATTAGAATGCATTTGTGATGTTTGTGTTCTGTTTTAATACCGAAGGGCATCAGGGCTCCGTTCTTTAATAACTTTGATGTTCTCTGGAACAGATGAAAGCATTGGCAATGGCAGGGGAATAAGAGGAAACTTTGTAGAGACATAGGGAGAGTGTAGAGATTTGACGGGCACTTCAGCTAGAAGATCGAGAATTGATCCCATGTTTCCGTTACATTCCTCGAGTGATGGCACGTCATGAAGTACAGCCTCGTAAAATCTGAAACGAAGGAGACCAACCAAGTCATATACGTTTCGAGTATATGTTTATGTAAGGGAGTTTTGGAAACGGGTTTTGTTTTCAAAATCACGATTACATTCTCTTTATGTAATTCCACGTTAGATGGATAGTTGGAAGGTATTGTTTTCACGAAAAATGTAAACATCGATTAATTAGGCAACTTTGGTCTGAGAAGTCTTCTGCCAGCGACACATCATCACTCTAAATTATAAATCATTGTGAGACTGCTGCGTCACAATTTCAGTGTCAAGGGAAAATGAGCATTTTATTCCTCGAGTATTTGAAATCGACAGTTTTAATACTCAAGTATTACTTGCGAGAGTTATTTCCCAACTAATAGTTGACTGCGAAATTGAGAACGAAAGAGTCAGCCGTTAACTGATGGACGGAAATAACGGTTTCCGCTAAATTTTTGACGGTTGGATATTTGAATCATAATTTTTTTGCATTTAATAATTAGTTGAGGAATAAATATGCACATATAATACTTGAATATTTAATTTACCGATTGAAAATATTTGAAGAATAAAAAGGAGCAGTTTCTTTTTCTAAAAAAAATTTCATAATTTAAAATATTCTCAAGTTAGATATAACCAATATATGAACTTTTTACCTTTTGAAAGAGTTTTTTGAGTTCTTACAATGACATATAAAATAATACAAGTAATTATAATTGCATGATTGCATCGCAATGTTGATGTACTTCATTGTTTTTAAAATCAGTGATGGATGATTTCGTATTGTTTAGACAATCATATGTTGTACATTGAATCTCTACTTTAGACAAATATATGTAATTATCTCAACTATAGAAGATTATTTATTGTACATTAAAAATACAATGCAAATGTAGTTATCTTATATCATTTTATATGCTTTTGAAAACTAAAAAATCTTTTTTTTCGGAATTAAGTATCTATACACTGGTTCAAATTGAGAATCTTTAACTAGGAATTTTATAAATCATCTAAAATTATTTTATAAATATGAAGTATATCAACAATACGATGTAACTGTAATTATTTTGTATTGTTTATATGTCATTGTAAAAACTTAGCAGTCTTTTAAAAAAAAAAAGTAAATATCCATTTTAATGGTTTTATTTAACTTGAAAATATTTTTAATTATGATTTTTTAAACAGAATTAATGTTCGTGACTTTCAATCTTATAAGGAATATAAAAAGGTGAGTTTTTAATTCCTTAAGTATTTCAATCAGCATATTAAATACTCAAGTATTATATACACATATTTATTTTCCAATTAATCCTAGATTGCATAAAATTATGATTCAAATATTCAACCATCAAAAATTGATGGAAAATGTTATTTTTCCATCTATCAGTTAATTATTGACTATTTTATTTTCAATTTTGCGCAGTCAACTATTAGTTGGAGAATAATTCTGCGCAAACAATACTTGAATATTAAAATTGTCTATTTCAAATACTTGGAGAGTAAAATACTCATTTTCTCTGAGTGTAAAAGCATGAATTACAAATGTTTCTCTTTTAATATATAGGGGATACATTTATTTTACAATTAGTTGAAATATACCCATCGATTTTTTTTTTTGCTAGGGCACCCCTTGATCTACACATATTCAAGCAAGTGGATAGAAGGCATACATGGCCAAACCACACATTCCTTCAGGTGCATTCACATCTCTCTTGATCCTCATGTACCCAGCCTCTCCCCAAGTTTCTCCCCATGAATTCTTCACCACCCAATACTTAGTCCCTTCTTCACTCACTCCGTAACCAACAATCGTGACTGCATGACGCAAATCCGTCCCACACTCTCCATCGAATATCCCGCCCGAGTAGTGCCTAAACGCAGCTCCAGTTCCTTCTATCCCCACAGAAACAGGCTGTTGAGACACCGCTTGTAGCAATGCTTCCTCGTTATTCATTGGAACCGTCTCATATCCGCTGATTGTGGCAGCCGGGAAAGCCAATGATTGAGTGGTTGGATGGCAAGTTTGTTGTGATTCTTGGTATGGATAGTTATCCTCAGTTGTGATGCCTTGGTTATTGATTATGTACTCGAAAGCTTTTGACATTATCCCTCCGCTACATCCGTGATTGTAGTCTGTGGCACAGTCTAAGAGTTGTTGCTCCGATAACGTTACAAGCCTGCCTTTGGTAATCTTTGTAACGCCTTCCACTGCGGCCACGGCAGAAAACGCCCAGCAACCTCCTATTCCATTTTCGAAAATTTCATGCATTTTAAAAGATAAGATTTATTGGGACGGTCTACATTATAATCTCATGTAATAATTCATTTTTAAACTACGTATATAGGTAGTAGCGGGGAAACCAGTCAGACCCTTAGCCTAGTACTTTGTAATACCCTATCATTACATGATAAGGGCATCATTATCCCTAGAACCCCATTAGGGATTCTTATTTTTTTTTTGCTGCTTAAAAAAAAGAAAAAAAAAATTAAAAAACGAATCAATCGTGAGCCGTCACGTGTCAGTGGGACCCGCAAACAGTGTAAGAAACTCTCCAAAACTGGTTCTTATTTAGTAGTTTTTAGAAGTGTTTCTTGCACTGTTTATGGACCCCACATATCAGTGGAGCCCGCAAAAAGTGCAAGAACCCCTCCTAAGGACTCCGGATAATCATGCTCTAAGGATCACATGTTTTCAAATCGGTACGACATGCATACTGAAGGTTAAGTATCTTTGTATTTTAAATAGTTAATTAGTTACCGCATGCGCCTTGATGCTTAACGGGCGTTACGGCACCTTCCTGTCTCCAATCCATGCTTTCACCGAAATTACTAACGTTCCCATATCTAAACGGCATTATTTTGACGGACTTCTCTGTTGACATATCCTCGGGCACAACTAGTCCCGTGAATGTCGCCTTAAATTCTTCATCGGTGAGATCAGAGAACTTGTTGACATCCATCTTGTATGTTACGTTCCTAATCATGTTGAAGCGCTGGACAAACTCCAAGTTCTTCTTGAAGACTTCGAACCTATTTCTTTTTTCTGATTCATCGAGGTAAACACGTTGGAATCGAGTCATCCATTGCTCATGTTTCTCTATGGCAGAAGCTTCAAAGAGGTCACCACGAGATGAGGCTCGTGATGAAGTTGTGGAACTCAAAAAAATGGTTAGAATTAAGATAATAATCGGAGCCATTGCTAATGGGAAGACGTATGCAGTGTATGAGATTAATATTTCGTAATGACAAGAATAAGTAACTCTATAGATTAAAAAAAAAATTGTTTTGGTTATGTTACTTTGTTTGCCAAGAAGCGTAAACCGGCATTATATAAGAGATTGTGAAGTAAAATGTGTGGTTGTTTAATATGTATGATTGAATATTCTAGCCATTGTGGGTCCCAGTGGCATTGGAATGTGAACTGCGATTCTCTTCACCTTATGTTGTTGATTGATAAAAATATTGCTAGTTTCTATATGCTGATGTGAACCAATTTGGACTGGACTCCATCAATTATTGAATATCTATGATTAGTAAGTTTAGTAAGACTTTTACTATGTTATTGTTTATTTTCCGGACAACACATTTTTTACTATGTATCAACACTAAAAAGGTTAACTCTGCAAGGTATCAGGAACGAGAACCTGAAATGGACATGTATGGAAGAAGAGGGCTCATATTATCCTTGTTTAAGTTTTTCCATAATTTTCATAACTTTTATTGATATTTATGCTTTTAAAGTATCATCTAAATACGCCAGTCTCACAAATCTTATCTACGTCAAATGTACGAGTGCCCAAAAACAACTCATATAACTGTGTCTTTCATATAGTCCCAAAACATCTCAGGAAGCGACAAGTGACCAGTGGGACATACCTTTTTTTTTTCTTAAATCTCAGTGGGACATACTTTCAAGTTCTTAAAACATTTACTTGAGATTTTCTGTTTGTTTTCTACCTTTTTTCAGTCAACGAGGATTTAAGAACTTAATGCATTTTATTCTTTATACCAAGCGCTTGAAAATGAAAACAAGCAAAAAAAAAAATCATTAACAGCATCAACATAATATGTGAAAAATGTGGTTTTACTTTTTTACCGAGAACCCAAATATTTTAAATAATCTTTCAGAACATGAATTAAATCTGAATGATAGTTACAGCTGCAACTTATTTACAATTAGGCCAAAAAAAACATAATATGTGAAACTCAATTTTATGTTTATCAATTTTCAACCTTTTGCTTTTGTATTGAAGTATCATCAGATGTCATCTCCGTTGTGCAATAACTGCTTTTGTCAAGTGGCAATACTCTCTCACAATTACAAGTTGCAATGCTATTGTTATTTGTTACGTAGATAAATGTGCGTGGACATGAATCTAAGAGTTTCCTTTTCAGTAGAACAACTTCAATGGTAGTTGTTTCAAATGGATATCCAAAAATATAAATAATATTATTTTAATACATTGTTTTTACTTTATTTTAAATGATGCAATCAATTGTATGTTGGCACATAGTATAAATATTTTTAGAGGATATCTCAAAAGTCTCCATTGGAGATATTTTACAAAAAAACATTTTCATTCTCCTCCATACCTTTTTTATTGATTTTTTTTTTCATTTTGTTTCATCTTCTCCTATATTTTACGTCACATTAGGAATTATGAGTTGTAGTTTTGAAGACAGTTTTTCCTTTAAATAAGTAGAAGTTGCAAAAAGATTTCGTTTTTTGTAACAGATTCTGACATTTATTTTTCTCTTAGGGTAAATAATATCGTATATATATTTTGAATGAGACTGGTACCCTTAAATAACCTTTTATTTCTATTTTAAGTTTTCATTATTTAGTCACTTCAAATGCATAATAAATCACAATAACGTTAAAAGGAATTAAGTAAAAGTTCAACAGTACTTCTACAATAGTAGCAGATCCTTGTCTCAATTTACAGAAAAAAACAACTTATTTAACAACCAAATAAAAAACCAAAATAATTTTTTTAAGAGAGAGGGTATAAAAAGATAGAAATAGAAAAGAGAAAAAAGAACGAGATTTTAGTTAGTTTGTGAATTTTATTTTTTTTCTTAGTTATTGGGTGCAACTTCTATTTAACAATTATGTAGATGAAGGAAAACTTACGAACCATTTTCAACATGGTACATGTAAAATTAGTCAGGCGTTAATCTTTAAACTTAAATAACGTTTTAAGTGATGAAATTAGAAGTAAATTTTTATAGGATAGATAGTAATGTCGGTTATCAAATTGTCAATATAATCTATATCATAATAAATATGCTAAGAATCCACATCCCATCAGGCATGGTGTTCTTTCATATCTTTCCTATTTCCTTTATTGTTTGTGGTTTCATGGGTCTTATATTTCGTTGTTGGTTCTATTATTGTTTTAGTAACTTTTTATTGGAGTATCAACGTGTGTGGTTTAATTTCGGTTTAGATTGGTTCACTTTAATTGTATTTTGATTCCGGTTTAATACCGTTGATACTGGTTTCTCTCTCTCGTATATAAAGAGAAGAATGTTGTAACAAACTCTTTCTAAGAAGAAATGAACGAAGACACTTTCTTTCTTGTTGATTCCTAAACAAGTAATATGGTATCAGAGCGTTGATATCACCATCAACGACTCGATTCTCGGATTTTCTAAGCTCGTTATCTTCCACGATCGGATCTAGCTCCTTCCGATCTGTTCTCTCTGTTCCTTTCCGATCAGAGTGTGGTTTTCTCAGCTCAAAATGGTTACGCTTCGCCGATCTACGAGGAGAGCAGCTCGTGCTTCAACATCCAGAGCTTCTCCGCTTACTCCGGCAACCTCTGTTCAAGATCCACCTATTCCGGTGCCTTTTGCGGCGAATCCATCGTCATCCTCCATCCCTCGTGAGACATTTGATTTTGATGGGATTCAATACTCTCCGTACTTCCTCACGAATGCTGATAATCCGGCACATCACTCATCAACGAGGTACTCGATGGATCAAACTATAATACTTGGAACTTAGCTATCACTATTGCATTAGAGGCTAAGAATAAGACCGTGTTTGTTGATGGATCACTACCTAGACCTTCAGAACTTCATCCTCACTATCGTATTTGGTGTCGATGTAATAGTATGGTCAAATCTTGGATCCTCAACTCTGTGAATAAGTCGATCTATGGAAGTATTTTGCGATTCAGCGATGCTTCTGAGATCTGGAATGACTTGACAAGCAGATTTCATATTACCAACTTGCCACGTTCTTATCAGCTAACACAACAAATCTGGTCTCTCCAACAAGGCAACACAGATCTTTCAACTTACTATACTAAGCTTAAGACTCTGTGGGATGACCTTGATGGAGCAGATTGTATTAAAACATGTCTCAATTGCAACTGCTGCAAAGCTACTGCAACTAAGATTGAGCATACGAAGATTATCAAGTTCTTGGCAGGTCTCAATGAGTCTTATGCAAACGCTCGAGGTCAGATCATAATGAAGAAGAACGTTCCTTCTCTTGCAGAAGTTTATAACCTTCTTGATCAAGATTACAGTCAAAGGAACCTTACTCCGGTTCAAAATGCTACTGCTTTTCAAATTACTGCATCAGAGAACGTTTCTGCCTCGGTTAATGCTGCTTATAATCCTCCCAAACAACGTCCTATGTGCTCTCATTGTGGGTATACTGGTCATACCGTTGATAAGTGTTACAAAATCCATGGTTATCCTCCTGGATTCAAACACAAAGTCAAACAACCTGAGAAGCCATCTTATGGAGATAAGCAGTCATTCAAACATGTTGTTGCTCAGCTAGCTCTCCAGAATGCAACTTCACAGGACATTAACGTTCTGGAAATGATCAATACACTTACCAAAGATCAGATTCAGAGTGTCATTGCTTATTTCAACAATCAGTTAAACACCTCCTCTGCCTCCACTTCAACACCATCGACCTCAATGGGAACTATAACAACTTTACCTGGTATGGCTTTCTCTACTACATCTCTATGTTTTGTGGGCATGTTGCGAGCTACTGGTAATTGTTTATCTTCTCAGTCTTGGGTCATTGATAGTGGAGCGACACACCATGTCTCTCATGATAGAAATCAGTTCATTACTTTGACTGATTCTATTGACAAATCTGTTACTCTCCCAACAGGGATTGGTGTGAAAATTCAAGGTGTTGGTCAGATACGCTTGAATGAGTATCTTATTCTGAATAAGTTTTATACATACCTAATTTCCGTCTCAACCTTCTCAGTATCAGTCAGCTAACTAAGGACATCAAGTGTCGTGTTATATTTGATGAGTCTACTTGTCTGATACAGGATCCTATCAGGGGATTGACGATTGGTCAGGGTGAAGAAATTTCCAATCTTTATGTCTTGGATGCATCTGCAGTCATTGGATCATCTACTAAAGATTTTTCTATTTCAGTTAATGTTGTTCTTGATACCACTTTATGGCATCATAGACTTGGCCATCCATCTGTGGAGAAGATTGTTGCAATAACAGATGTACTTGGTTTTAAGAAGAGCAATAAAGAACATTTTCATTGTGGAATATGTCCTTTAGCCAAACAAAAGCATCTTCCTTATACTTCTCAGAATAATATTCGTGATAATGCTTTTGATTTGCTGCATATTGACATTTGGGGTCCTTTCTCAGTGCCAACTCCAGATGGATACAAGTATTTTCTAACTATAGTTGATGATCATACCAGGGTCACATGGGTTTATCTTCTGCATAATAAGTTAGAGGTTTTGCAGATCTTTCCCGACTTCATCACTATGGTTGAGAAACAATATCATACTTTTGTGAAAGCTGTCCGTTCAGATAATGCTCAAGAACTGAAATTTACTGATCTCTATAAAGCAAAGGGGATCCAAGCTTTTCATTCTTGTCCAGAGACTCCACAACAAAACTCTGTTGTGGAACGGAAACACCAGCATATACTCAATGTAACACGCTCTTTAATGTTTCAGTCTCATCTACCTCTTGGTTTTTGGGGTGATTGCATCCTTACTGCGGTTTTCTTGATCAACCGGCTACCTACTCCAGTGCTACAGAACAAATCCCCTTATCAGGTTCTCACTTCTAAACAGCCTGCTTATAAGGATTTGAGGGTCTTTGGTTGTCTGGTTTACTGCTCCACAAGTTCTAAGAATCGTCACAAGTTTCAACCTCGTGCTAAACCTTGTGTTTTTCTTGGTTATCCTGCTGGATACAAAGGTTATAAACTCTTGGATTTGGAAACAAATGGTACTCTTATCTCAAGAAATGTGGTCTTCCATGAAGACATATTCCCATTTTCTTCTCCTGACGACTATATTCCACCGGATTTCTTTTCTGCAAAGGATGCCTCTTCCGTTGGTATTCCAGTATCTGTTGGTTCTTCACCTCTTGTTCCTGGTGATGTGTCTTCTCATTCTAAACGGACACCAAAGCCTCCTTCATACTTACATGATTACTATTGTAACATGACTGCGACTGATCTTCCATATCCTCTAGCTGCTCATCTTTCTTACAATCAACTTTCTGAGGGTTACAGGGCTTATATATGTTCTGTTACTTTGCACTCAGAACCTGCTTCTTTCCGACAGGCAAAGAAATTTGAGGAATGGTTATTGGCTATGAATGAAGAACTCTTGGCTCTTGAAGCTAATCACACATGGGACATTTGTTCTCTCCCTCCAGACAAGCATGCTATCGGATGTAAATGGGTTTATAAAGTAAAACTCAATGCTGATGGTACTTTAGAGAGATACAAGGCCAGACTTGTTGCCAAAGGTTACACTCAACAGGAGGGTATTGACTTTGTTGAAACTTTCTCCCCTGTTGCAAAGATGACGACTGTGAAGACCTTAATTGCGGTTGCTGCAGCCAAATCTTGGAGTCTTACCCAGTTGGAAATTTCAAATGCTTTCCTGAATGGTGATCTATCTGAGGAGATCTATATGCTATTACCTCCGGGTTACACTCCACCACACGGTGTCACTCTACCTCTCAATCCAGTGTGTAAGCTTCGGAAATCTCTTTATGGTTTGAAACAAGCCTCAAGACAATGGTTTCTCAAATTCAGCTCCACACTACTCTCTTTGGGATTTCAGAAGTCTTACACCGATCATACTCTCTTCATCAGAAACGTCTCCGGCAAGTATATTGCTGTGCTTGTGTACGTTGATGATATTATTATCACGTCTAATGATGATAATGAAGTTGCAGTTTTGAAGAAAGATTTGCAGAAATTCTTTAAATTAAGGGATCTTGGCCCCTTGAAATATTTCCTTGGTCTGGAGATTACGCGCTCTAGCTCAGGAATCTCTGTCTGCCAGAGGAAGTACATCCTTGAACTGCTTGAAGATACTGGTTTGTTAGCATGCAAGCCATCCAGCATTCCTATGGATCCTCATCATGTCTTGTGCTCAGACAGTGTTGAGCCACTTTTATCGGATCCTGCAGCTTATAGACGGTTGGTTGGACGAATGATGTATCTTACCATTACCAGACCTGATATCACATTTGCCATCAATAAACTGTGCCAATTCACTTCTGCTCCTCGGCCCTCTCATCTTAAAGCAGCTCACAAAATTCTGCATTATTTGGAAGGTACTATTGGTCTTGGTCTATTCTTCTCTGTTTCTAATGACTTGACTCTCAAGGCTTTCACGGATGCTGACTGGGGATCATGTAAAGACACGAGGCGTTCCACTTCCGGTTACTGTATGTTTCTTGGTGATTCTCTCATCGCTTGGAAATCAAAGAAACAAGATACAGTTTCATGCTCGTCTGCAGAATCGGAATACAGGGCTATGAGCTTTGCTGTCAAGGAAGTGGAATGGTTGGTGAATCTTTTGGCTGAGTTTGATTGTCCTCAACGTCAATCTATTGCCTTCTATTGTGACTCTACTGCTGCAATCCACATTGCCAACAATCCTGTTTTTCATGAAAGAACCAAACACCTCGAACGTGACTGTCACAAGGTTCGTGACAAGGTTGAAGCCGGTCTCATCAAGACACTTCATGTTCGTACCTTGGATCAATTAGCCGACGTGTTCACTAAGCCTCTGCAACCGGGTCACTTTCACTCTCTCATCCGCAAGATGTCATTAAACTCTATATACATGCCATCTTGAGGGGGGATATTGGAGTATCAACGTGTGTGGTTTAATTTCGGTTTAGATTGGTTCACTTTAATTGTATTTTGATTCCGGTTTAATACCGTTGATACTGGTTTCTCTCTCTCGTATATAAAGAGAAGAACGTTGTAACAAACTCTTTCTAAGAAGAAATGAACGAAGACACTTTCTTCCTTGTTGATTCCTAAACAAGTAATACTTTTGATCTTCTCCCGTACTTGACTTTAAATTTATTTTGTTAAAAAGTAATAGTAATTTTATACTTTACCATTTAAAAAAGTTTGATTCGTTTAGATGGATGGACTAAATGAATTATGTAATTGGTATATTCATGGTCTCCAACTTCATTTTGCTTATTTTTACTCTAACAGTTCCACTTTAATCCAAATCGTTCTTTTACATGTAACAATTCAGTAAGAACACACAAACAATAAACATAGAAAAACATGATGAAAACACTAGTTTAAAAGTGCAAAAAAAAACCAGCACAACACACTAACATGATACATGAAAACAGGACACTATTCTTTGACTTCTTCGACGCTAACATGTTTCGTATAATTTTTATTCTACCAACATAAAACTCAAATAACATATGACTACAAAAGGTCAAATCCTTTTGAACGAAAACATAATAACCAAACTTCCATAATAATATTTATTCAGGTCCTTATCAATTACTTAAAGACAAGGTCAACCAAGTGGGTAAGAAGGATGCATGGCCAAACCACACATTCCTTCGGGTGCATTCACGTCTCTCTTGATCTTCATGTAGCCAGCTTCTCCCCAAGTTTCTCCCCATGAATTCTTCACCACCCAATACTTAGTTCCCTCTTCACTCATTCCATATCCAACGATCGTGACCGCATGATGCAAATCCGTCCCACACTCTCCATTGAATATCCCACCCGAGTAGTGCCTAAACGCATCCCCAGACGCTTCTATCCTCACAGACACAGGCTGTTGAGACACAGCTTGTAGCAATGCTGCCTCGTTATTCATCGGAACTGACTCATATCCACTGATCGTTGCAGCAACGAAGTCAGATGATTGAGTAGTTGCAAGACAGGTTTGCTGTGTTCTTTGGTATGGGTAGTTTTGCTCTGTGGTAAGGCCTTTGTTTTTGATGTACTCGTAAGCATTCAGAGTTAGCCCTCCGTCACACCCACTATTGTATGTTGTGTCGCAATCTATTAGTTGTTGTTCCGCGAGTGATAGAAGCTTGCCTGTCTTAATCTTTGTTATACCTTCAACAGCCGCTACGGCCGCAAACGCCCAACAAGCTCCTATTACATTTAATTTTAACAGTCATCTTGGTTATTTAGCGATCTCGATGTCTTACAATTTTTTTAATAAGTTTTATTACTACTTTTCAAACCATATGTTAATAAAAAAGTTAACATATGCAGTAAAAACGTTTGTGAAGGTAACAATCAATTTTTTTTTTAAAAGACATGATATATGACGTTTAAAACTCCAAAGAAAAAAAATAAAAAGACAGCACGAAATTGCTAAAACTGTCTGTTTGATTAAGCGATGTTGCACATCTATGTTCAAGTATTTTGCATTTTATCCTTTGGGCGTATTTTTTGTAAATACTTATTATTTGGTAAAAATATATTTTTATTTAAATTTTTTTTTATCTGCATGTTATTTTTCTAACAGAAAATGAAATATTAATGCCGGTGTGCATTCTGACACACTATTGAAATATTTTTTCCTATTGGAGTGGAATATATTTATGAAAAACCTTATTTTGTAACTCTGAAGGTTGAAATCATGTTTTGGGGTGTTTTAAAAAGAAAAGAATGGATAGGGCTTTTTTTTTTTTACTAGAAAAAGTAAAAAGATAGTATAATTCATAACAAGATTAATTGATTAATTACCGCAAATGTCCTGATCCTTAATGGATGTAACGGCCCCCTCGTCCCTCCAGTCCTTGCTCTCGTCGGCATCACTAACATTCTCATATTTAAACGGTAGCATTTTGCCGGACTCTGATTTTGAAAATCCATTTGTACCCTCGGGCACAACTAGTCCCGTGTAGGCAGCTCGAAACTCCTCATCGGTGAGATCAGAGAACTTGTTGACATCCATCTTGTATGTTGCGTTCTTATTCATGTTGAAGTTCTGAACGAGCTCCAAGTTCTTCTTAAAGGTCTCGAATCTTTTCTTTTTTTCGGATTCACTAGAGTAAACACGATTGAATCGAGCCATCCATTGCTCATGTTTTACCTTGGCAGCAGCTTCAAAGAGACCCACACGAGATGTGGCTCCTGAAGTTGTGGAACCCAAAATAATAGTTAGAACTAAGAAAGTAGAAGAAAGCATGCCATAAGAGAAAATGTATGACATGTTTGAGAAATTTTTAGGGTTTATAAGACTTAATTGGTTGCCAAGAAACGGGTGTGAGAAGGTGCCTTTTATAGAGATTAGAGACTGAAGTATATGGTGACATTTATTTCTGTTTGAACATTCTAACGCGGCAGGACCCAATTGCATGGTTCTTATGACTTGAGTTGGCAAATTTCTACATGCTCAATCAAAGTCAACAAGTCAAGTAAACGGCTAGTTCTATCAGAGCAAATAACAAAAAATTGGAGACCAATTAAGTAAATAAAAATGTCTGAGACTGGACGAAAAACCCGAATCAAAAACTAGCCATTTTATCTTAGATTCCTTTAAAGCTAAAACCGATTCTATTGGGATTGTCGGTTTAGTTTTGTTTGATATGTTAAACCGGTAATTTTATAAGTATTAACTGTATATCCAAATTTATTGTACAAACTTTTTTCTTCTGAAACTTTTAATTAACATTATTGTGATAAGTGATAGATTAAAGATTAAACAAGTGCCAAAGAATATAATATATAATAAAATTAATAATTATAAACTATATATATATATATATGAAATCTATGATTAAAATATATTTTTAAATAATAAATATTTATTAAAACCAATTATATTAATTTAATATTTTAAAATAAAAATCTGAGAAATAAAGAAATTAAATTAAATATACAAATAAAAATAAATAAATATTTAAATATTATACTCACTAAAAATATATAATTAATAAATATATACAAGAAGAATGTATTAAAAAGAATATTAATCATAAACATAAAAAAGAAATTGGTTATTTTTTTAAGAAAGGACATAGAATTATTTAAGAGAATCATTCTCTTTTTCAAAAATTATAAACCAAAAATAAATTAGAATACTAACATATATCTAAAGAACTAAGCTTATTCATAATTTTAACCAAATAAAATACTACAAGTAAGAAGAAATATTACGTGTGCTTCTGTTTCGTTATATCGGTAAACATAAACATCAGTTTTAATGTTATGATTTGTAGGTATTTTGCATAGTTCCATCATGATTCTGATAATAAATATATTAATACGACTTGATGTAATATATATGATCGTGGTCAAGTTTATTGTTTAGATATGACATGTCTAAGGTTGAAAAGTATGTTAAATTAAGATATTAAATAACTATTTCTCAAGAAAATATTGTACTTTTATACAGAAATAAGACATTTATAAACTCTCTTCTTATACTTTTTTTTTGTTATCTTACACAGGCTATAAAATCTATTTTATATGAAGTTAAAACGCTCACTGTAAATATAGCACTACAAGAAAACTAAGCTTTTACTAGGAAAATTTATTAGGAAAATATTTCCTCGTAAACTTACTACGATGTTACTTCGATTTTACGAGGAAACATGTTTTCCTCGTAAAGTGCTCGTAATCTTACGAGAAAAAGGTTTCCTCGTAAAATCGAAGTAACCTTACGTGGCTATTACGAGGAAAACGTCATTTTCCTCGTAAACTCATAGTAATAGTTCTCCTCGTAAAATCCTAGTAACTCTTTACTACGAAATTAGGAGGAAATGTTTTGTTACTACGAAATTAAGAGGAAATGGATAGAAAATATCGAATTTAAATCAAAAACGTGTTTTGTACTTACTTTTCCTAGCAATTTCCTAGTAATTTCTCAGATTCGAAAATTCCTATAAATACCACCATATGTGATTCATTTGAAACACACCAAAAAAAAAATCAGCTATAAGCTTAATCAAACACAAAAAAAATGTCCGGTCCGGGAAATATTTTCGAGTTGCGGAAGTGGATGTATTCACACAGAGATAATAACGGAAGGGTGACGAAAGAATTTCTCGAAGGGTTGGAGACGTTTATGCATCAAGCAGATTCGACACCACTCACGCAGGAAAGTGGTAAGATGTTCTGTACTTGTCAGAAATGTTGCAATACCAAATTAGGCCCTCGTGAAAATGTTTGGAAGCATTTAATAAATAGAGGTTTCATGCCATATTATTATATTTGGTATCAACATGGAGAAGATGCTAGTTGTAGGAATGAAGGTAGCAGTAGTAATAGCAATTTTCAGATTGAACCGGTTGAGCATTTGCGTAATGAAGGTAGTAGTAGTAATAGCTATCATCACCAAGAGGAACAAATGGTAGATTGTGATAGGGTTCATGATATGGTAGGTGATGCCTTTGTAACTCATGATGATGATGAAGTTGAAGAACCTAACTTAGATGCAAAAAAGTTTTATGAAATGTTAGATGCTGCGAATGAGCCAATTTACAGTGGTTGTAGAGAAGGTCTGTCTAAATTGTCGTTGGCTGCTAGAATGATGAGTATTAAAACCGATCACAATCTACCTGAAAATTGTATGGATGCATGGGCAGACTTGTTTAAAGAGTATTTGCCAGAAGACAATGTGTCTGCTGAATCATATTATCAGATTCAGAAATTGGTATATAGTCTTGGGTTGCCCTCGGAGATGATAGACGTTTGCATCGACAACTGCATGATTTACTGGGGAGATGATGAGAAGTTAGAAGAATGTCGATTTTGTAAGAAGCCACGATTCAAACCGCAAGGTCGAGGGCGAAATAGGATACCGTACCAAAGGATGTGGTACCTACCAATCACAGACAGATTGAAAAGATTGTACCAATCTGAGGAGACAGCTGGAGGGATGAGATGGCACGCCGAGCATACTCAGACGGATGGAGAGATGACTCATCCATCAGATGCAAGAGCATGGAAACATTTTAACAATGTACATCCACATTTCGCTAGCAATAGCTGGAATGTGTATCTTGGATTATGCACTGATGGATTTAGTCCATTTGGAATGTCTGGGAGACAATATTCATTGTGGCCGGTCTTTCTTACACCGTATAAGTTGCCACCGGAGATGTGCATGCGACGAGAGTTTCTATTCATGACCATATTAATACCTGGTCCAAAACATCCAAAAAGATCTCTCGACGTTTTTCTACAACCACTGATAAAAGAGTTGAAAGATTTGTGGTCAACAGGGGTGAGGACATATGATTGTTCAACGAAAACAAACTTTACGATGCGAGCGATGCTTTTGTGGACCATAAGTGACTTTCCTGCATATGGTATGTTGTCTGGGTGGACTACACATGGGAGATTAGCTTGTCCATATTGTAATGGAATGACAGATGCATTTCAGTTGAAGCATGGTAGGAAGACTAGTTGGTTCGATTGTCACCGTCGATTTCTTCCGGTTCACCACCCATACCGAAGAAACAAGAAATTGTTCAGGCACAAAAGGGTTGTCAGGGACACTCCTCCTCCATATTTAACTGGAGAACAAATCGAAGCGCAAATCGATTACTACGGTGCTCTAGAAACAGCTCCTCGTGGTGGGAATTGGCATGTTCCCAGTAATATGCCTGATTATTATGGTGTTCAGCACAATTGGCACAAAAAGAGTATATTTTGGGAATTGCCATATTGGAAAGATCTTCTTTTGCGCCACAACCTCGATGTGATGCATATAGAGAAGAACTTTTTTGAGAACATCATGAACACTATATTGAATGTTCCAGGGAAGACGAAAGACAACGTAAAATCAAGGTTGGACTTACCCGATATCTGCTCAAGGAGTGAGCTACATATAAAAAGCAATGGACAAGTTCCAGTTCCAATTTTCAGACTGTCATCAGAAAAAAAGTCTGCGTTGTTCAACTGGGTGGCTTCAGAAGTGAAGTTCCCCGATGGGTATGTTTCAAATCTCTCAAGATGTGTTGAGAAATGGCAAAAGTTCTCCGGGATGAAGAGCCATGATTGTCATGTCTTTATGCAGCGACTACTTCCCTTTGCGTTTGCGGAGCTACTACCGGCAAAAGTACATGAAGCACTTTCAGGTAATTAATTAATATAATACGATGACATGATTAATTTATTTCTATATATATATATACACTAATATGTATAATTTTTGTTTTCGTATATATATAAGGAATTGGAGCATATTTTAGGGATCTGAGCACCCGCACTCTTAAAGTGGAAGTTGTCCAACAACTTCATGAAAACATCCCCGTCTTAATCTGCAACTTGGAGAAAATATTCCCGCCAACTTTTTTCGACGTCATGGAACACCTAGTTGTCCACCTCCCGTATGAAGCATTACTTCGTGGACCCGTGCATTATGGATGGATGTATCAGTATGAAAGGGCCATGAAAACATTGAAAGGAAAAGCCAAAAACCTAGCAAGAGTTGAAGGTTCTATTGTGGCGGGAAGTTTGACGGAAGAAACATCACATTTCACTTCGTACTACTTTGCACCGAAAGTACGTACAAGGAAACGAGCTCCAAGAAGATATGATGATGGTGGTGTCGTGCCGACATATATGGAAGACGATGTTCCAGACATCTTTTGTCAAATTGGGCGATTGAGTGGGAAATTGAAAGAGGTTTGGTGGTCGAGTGATGAAGACGTCCATAGTGCACACCTTTATATTCTTCTTAATTGCGAGCATCCATTGATCGCTTATTTTGAAAGGTAAATATATAAACATACACACTTAATTATATATATATATATATATATATATATATATATATCAATATTAAATATAATACATAACATATATGATTTTACAGTCAATTTGAGACTCAAGTCGAGGAAGCAATACCTGGTATATCGACAACTGAGTTAGACAAAAGGAAAGATCAACACTTTATCAAGTGGTTGAGGAAACATGTATTTATTTATTACTTAAATTGTATGCATACATTAGCAAAGTAAGTTTAATGTCTAATAATTGAACTTTTTGTTGCAGGTTGATTATGACGATCCTGAGTATCCCGCATGGTTTCGCGAATTACTTCAAGGTCCAGTTGCAAAGGTCACTACATCGTCGATGTATTTCACCCGAGGCTATACTTTTCATACCTATGACTATGGTAGACACCGGGCGACAAGTAATTATGGAATATGTGTGAAAGGCGAAACAGATTTCTACGGGATCTTGCAGGAGATTTATGAAGTTCAATTCCCGGAATGGGTTTGAAATGCGTTATCTTCAAGTGTGAGTGGTACGACCCCGTCGTAAACAGAGGTGTTCGGATTAACAAGAACGGTGTAGTTGATGTCAACGGTGGACGAAGGTAAATTCTTTTTTTTTTAATATCCAGGTTTTCAGTATTAATTAAATTTTTCATAATGATCTTTATTTACGTAGGTACAACAAGTTCGAGCCTTTCATATTAGCTTCCCAAGCAGATCAAGTTTGCTTCATTCCATACCCTCGGATTACTACCTCGGGAATAAACTGGTTAGCTGTTATCAAAGTTACACCTCGAGGACGAATAATCGCTGGAGATGAACCACCATTACAAGAAGAAAACACCAATGAGATCGAGGTAGCTGAAGCAGAAATTGATGAGTTCTTACTCATTGATCCGCATAATCTTGAATACGAAGATGTTCCTGATCACTCAACGGACGAAGGTGTAGACGACGAGTTTTTAGAAAATGATGATGTTTCAACAGATGACGACAATGTATCCGAATGAATTATGTATGTTTATAAGTTTTTTTAATCACAAAAATGAATTTCGATTATATATGTTTTAAGTTTGTTTAATCACAAAATAAATTTGCATTTGGGGTTTAGGGTTTATGTGTAGAAGAGGTTAGGAGTTTGGTGGTAGAAGAGGTTATAAGTTAAGGAAGTTGTGGTTTGGGGTTTGGGGTTTCGAGTTTAGGGATTTATAAACCCTTTCCTCGTAAAACTCTAGTAAAAGAAAACACGGGCATATCTAATTCCTCGTAAGGTCCTAGTAAACAATAACCAGTTTCTCATTTTCTAGTAACCTTCTCTCTAAATCCTCTAAAGGTACTCTCTAATTCGTAGTTAGGTGATTAGATTAGGGAATTTAGATTAGGTGGTTAGTTTAGGAAATTTAGATTATGTTCGTTTACTTTTATTTAGTGTTTTTTAAATTATACGGTGAATTAATGTTTTAATTTTTTTTTTAAATATAGATGCCCAGACAGAGCAAGCTTGCTAAGGCTGCCGGTAGGAGGACGTCGTCTCTCGAGGGGAGTCACTACGGAGACATGTTTGGGCGTCAGGATGCTCCGGGTTCATCTTCGTCAGCTCCCGGTTCATCTTTGATTCCCGAGACTCAGGGAGCTTCTACGGCGTCCCGGGAACCACATCCTCCTCCTCCACCGGTCGGGGTTCATCCCGATTTGGATGTGCCGCCGAACGCACCCTTTGCGGTGTACACGGTGGAGGATATTTTGGCCCTTCCAGGCAGAGAAGGACTCGCAGAGCTAGACCCTATCCGACGGGACGGCCGAAAGGTATGTTTTAATTTTAAAAAAGTTTTTTAATTTATTTCTTAATTAACAAAATATTTAGAAATTAATCTAATTAATGATTTATTTTGTGTCTTCCCAGGTTTGGTGTTGACAATTGTGTCGGATCTAGCGTCTCGGACTGCATTAAGGGATACTTTCCCGATCCAGCTCCAAACTGGAAGATGACGGCGAGCCACACAAAAAAGACGTGGTTCAAATCATTCGCTGTAAGTTTAATTAGTTAATTTATTTTTAATTATTTAAAATTATTAATATTATTGAACTAATCCGTTTTTTATTTTACCTTGTTACAGCAAAAGTATCGTTGGTCTATTGGGATTCACCAGCGGGTGAAGAAGGAGTTTGAGGCCAAGGCAAGAGCACGATTGCTCGACATGGTCTACAACTGGAAGGGCGACTACCAGGTATAGATTTATAAATTATAATATATATATATATATATATAGTTTTAAAAATATTATATACTTTAATTAATTCTATTTTTTTTAAAATCAGGTGGATGGTTACGAGGCCGGGAAACCCGATTGCCTCACAACCACGGTGTGGGATGGCCTCATCAGCTTTTGGGGGTTGCCGGACTCGGTCAGAACCTCCAACACAAACTCCGAGAACCGCATGACCAAAGACGAGCATGGCAACACCAAGGTTCTTCACACCACTGGTCGAAAACCTCACGCGGGAATTCGTCTAGACATGGTAAAATGATTTTTAATAACTATTTATATTTTATTTAAATATTCCAAATTAATATTTAATTTTATAAATTAATTTCAGGCTAAGGAGACAGGAGTTCTTCCGTCTCTGAAAGACCTATACGAGAGGACCCACCGGAACAAGGCTGGGCGGTTTGTAGATCCTGCTTCCGAGCGGATCTACAACGAGGTTGTTGCCCGAGTTGACGAACGCCAGACCCAGTTGACTCAGCAGGCTGGGACTCAAGTCATATTATCCACTGTTGAAGTGGATAAGATTTACGAGGAGGTAAATAATTTCGTTTTACTATTAATTTTAAATATTTTTTAAAATTTTTTCTTAATGTTATTAATATTATTAATTACAGGTCACCCCTAAGAAAAAGGGGCGTGTCATCGGGATTGGCTCGGTTAACGATGTCCCTGCAGCGACATCGTCTTATCATCAGCAACAGCACGATGTCAATGCTCAGCTGCGCTCGGAGTTGGCTTCGCTCACCCAGCATGTCACTTCTCTCACCAATGTCATCGACATTATGGCGGTTGGAAACCCGCATTTGGAGGAGATGTTGCGTCAGAGACGGGAAGGCGGAGAGATTCCACCATCACAGTCACAGCCGGCCACCAACTACGGACAAGATTTCCCGAGCCAGGACGACTTCGTTCAGCAATTTCACGACCACCATCCGTAGTTTTTTTTTATTTTAATTGTATATTATGAATTTTTAAACTTTCTGTATATTATTTAGTTATTTATAAAATATTTTGTTTTTAGTTTTTATTTATAATTTTATTTTTTTAATTTTTAAAAAATAAAATAATTATATTTATAATTAATTTTTTTTAATAGGGAAAAAACCATTTCGAAGCAAAATCCTCGTAAGGATTCCAAGTAAAATCCTCGTAATATTTCCTAGTAAGTTCTTCGTAATATTTTACTACGATCTTACTAGGAAAACCTTACTACGATGTTACGAGGAAATGTTGCGAGGAACTTACGAGGAAACCTGACCCATGACTTTACGATGAAATATTTCCTCGTAAATTAGCTACGACTTTACGAGGAAAAAGGCTTTACGATGAACGTTTTACGAGAAAACGAGTTTCCTCGTAATTTCCTAGTAAATGGCCATTTACTAGAAAATTACGAGGAAACTCGTCCTAGTAATGGCCGAGTTTTCTTGTAGTGTAGCACATGAGATGAAGTTAAAAAACTCAAATGTAAAATCTATTTCACACCCCAATAAAGTGTGTTGTCTCAGTAAGTCTCTATATGGCTTCAAACAGGAACTGCGTTGTTGCAACTTTGGCTTTGTTCAATCATACGATGAATATTCTCTTTTTCGTACAATAACAAAGTAGTGGATCTTCATGACTTAATACATATTGATGATTTGAACATTACTGGCAACAATTCACATATGATCAAGAAGTTTAAAGAATAGTTGAAAAAATGTTTCTCTATGAAAGATATGGGAAAATTAAAATACTTTCTTGGAATTTAAGTAACCAGAGGATCAGAAGGTACATTCCTATCACAGCATAACTATGATATTGTCAAAGACACAAGTAAACTTGTTTCCCGTCCGGCAGCCACACCCCTTGAGCAAAACCATCAACTTACGGTCGCCAAAAGCCCGCCGTTGGCTGATCCTAAAATGCTTCGGATTTGAGTTACTCAATATATATTTTGTCTCATTTGAAGCAATCTCAAAAAGAAGCTCATTGGAAGGCCGCTCTCCGTATTGTTCATTTCCTAAAAGGATCTCTTGGTCAAGATGTTATGCTAAGTTTGTCTTCGGATTTGTCATTACCCATCTATTGTGTTTCAGATTGGTCTGCATTCCCACCTGTCGGTCTCTTAATGTGTCCATTGTAATGCTTGGTGATTCACCGGATGCTTGGAAGACAAAGAAGCAAAACATAGTGTCTCGTTCTTCCGCTGAAAATGAGTAGCGCACAATGGCAGATGCTCTTCGTGAAGTCAAGTGGCTGCGGAAAATGTTGAAAGATTTGGTATCGAACAAACGTCCACTCGGTTCTATACATTTCTTTTAATCAAGTCTTCCATAAACGTATAAAGCATATTAAATATGATTGTCATGAAGTATGTGATGGTCTCATTGTTCTCCACCACATTTGTACAAATGATCAAGTAGACGACATCTTAACTAAGTACTTGGTCATGATCAGTCAATATTTTTGTCCAAGTTGGGCGTTCACGATTCTCATACTTCAACATAAGGAAGAGTATTAGGGATATGTATATATCTTTATAAGATAATGTTTGTATTTCCTATTTAAATATCATTTTTGATAAATTCATCCAATATGATAAGGATGAGGTATCGTGGTCTGATAAGGTTTAGGAGTAATGGCTTGATTGGAATAAATGTAATAGTTACGGGTGTGGCCGCGGGGGTTTGCGGATGTAGACGGTTGCGGTTTTAAGCGGTACTAAGCGATTTACACAATTAATACATTGGCTAGAAATTAGTGCGTTTGCGGGATACTTATGACTGGTTAGCTACCAAATACAACATCGGTTTATTAATAAATTAACAATATTAACACTTTATATAATAATAAAATTAAAAAATATATTATTATAGTATATGTAAAATTGTATTTATAAAATCCTAGTATTTAATTATTAAAAAAAATATCTTTTTTGGTTTATAAATGTATTTATATATTAATTTCTAAAAATTATAGTAAATTTATTTTATTTAAAGTTTTATAATAAAAATAAAAATATAATATTAAGTTTTTATATTTTTAAAATTTTTAAAATTTAATTAAATATTAGAAAATTCTCTCAAATAGATCATTTTTAAGTTTTTGTCACAAAAGAGTTTTCTAGGAATAAATGACCAAAATGTTTCATTAAAGAGGCAAAAGACTCTAATACCCCAGATATATAAATATAAAAAACAAGAATATTAAAAAAAATATTGTTTCAAATTAAATGTTTTTCAAATTAGAATTATTATATAAAAAAAATTTGAATTTTTTTTGAAATGATTTTACTTTTTTCAAATTTTCTTTTTGAAACTATTTTTAAACTTTTATTATTTTTTATTTTTTAAATTTTAGACCTCACTCCCAACAGCCACCCCTTTAACTCTAAACCATAATCTAGATTAATTAACCTTAAGTGTATAAATGTATATTTACCTTTTTAATGAAACATTTTGATCATTATGATCCATGGTGTCTATATTCGTGACAAAAAAAAAAATTAGAGTTATTTATCTTTTAGTTTTTTTTTTGAAAAAGGTTATTTTTATTTACTCTTCCGCAAGAGCCTGCAACTGCAAACGTTAGCTGGAAACAACTTTAGATTTTGAGATTTTTGGACTAGTGTAAAACAATTTATAAAGTTTTATGTGCTTGTTGCAAAATGGTAACAATTGTTACCAATCATAAAATTGACGTTTGCGAGTGGTAGCGGGGAAACTAGTTGAGCCCTAAGTTTAGCTGACTCGAATGTTGTATATATACAAGGTCGACTTAACCATTAATAAACAAGTCAGATCAATATCTTATTCTACAGGAAGCCCATAACAAGGAAGAATCAAATGCAATATTGGTTTCTCGTGATTCAACACAAAGACAATATCTGGGGATTCTTGGGTGCTGCTTGACTACATAGGTGTGGTTCTAATGAGTTAAGAATGGGCTATGGAAAACACCAGAAGTCTAAAACTGTGTAATATAACCTTTGCGGCATTATCTCTGGAGGTTATTAAGACTCTACGTCCTGATAATCCACGGTTAATGGGCCTACTATACCCATTCACTTGGCATGTGAGTCCCATCTCTTTTGATGGATGGTATATTAATTTTTGGGAAGCTCAAAATCTTGTTTACTATTCTTGCAATCACCACATGACATTTTTCTTGCTTTGGCATCACTCACACGGTATCATAAATCACACATCCTTCCACTACTCCAGCCCAAGTATGCTTAACTCTGGAGTTCTAAACGGATGTATGACGGAAAAGGTAAGTACACTTTGGTGACATAGGTAGTCAAATCAATTATATTAAGCATTTTATCATATACAAGAAATCATGATGCTACAATTCACCCTCACTCACAAAGGGCGACGTCCTCGTTGCGAACCACGACAGGTCTCAAGACGCCTTTTGGTCAGAACCGAGATGGCTAACCTGTTATGATATCATTTGTTATGTCCCGACCGTCCATGGCTAATTTTTCTCCCACACCTTCTCACTCAGCCTGTGGATCCAATTCTTGGCGATAAGCGGTGCGTTATTTTTTTAAAGGGCTAATAGTCTTTTTACTGATCTCGCAATCACCACATGCGATAGGTCACCCATCATTCCACTACTCTAGGCAAGTACGCTTAACTCTGGCGTTATAAACGGATGTATATCCAAAATTGTAAGCGATGACATAGATAGTCAAATCAATTCTATTAAATCTTTCATCATATACCAGAAATCGGGACGTAACACTTTCAAACTTTCAATTGGCCAATTTTTGGGGCAGGTTGCAGGTTTGATAACTTTAACATAAGAGCAAGTCGGATTGGATTTAATTTTTGAAGACCCTAGGTGCAATAAGAATTTTTTTGATACTGCAAAAGGTCTGGTTGTGGACAAAAATTGACGGCTTATGTTGCCCAAGGTTAACCGTGATGGATGCAAGAGTTTTTAAACGGAGAGGTTGTAGTTGCTCCGCCTTTTTTTACTTTTTCTTGAATTTATCATGGGCCGTAATCTTTTTTGGAGTGGACATGTGTATGCTCTGTTTTTGAGCCTTTACTTGTTGTAAAATTTTAATAAAGTATCTTTATTTTAACGGTGTTTAATAAAAAATTGTTACTCTTTGGGGTATATTTTGACTTTCTTTTAATTTTAGAGACACTTCTAACATGAGAGGCACATTCAGTTGGTCTAAGATAAAGTTTAGAAAATTATGTTCTTAAATGAGTACGGGAAATATTGTGTTTTGTTAGAGAAAACAGTTGTGTTTCAACGGGAAGGGGTTGTGTTTCCTTAAAGACGTTTATTTTCTAGATTTATAGAGTATTGTGCCTTATTCTTGGGCTTTAGATTTTAAAGATTTTTGTTATATCGAAAGGCTGAAATTAAAAGTTGAATGGTAGGTTTGACAAAGATGTGAATTTAATGCTTGTGTTCGGCGTGGTGGGGCTAAGCATACAAACTCAAAATTATGTGTGGATATGATTTTTTTTAAGAAAAAAATTGTCAGTAAAAAATTTAGATAATATCTTTAAAATGCAAGCTTTGAAGAGATAAAGATGCTTATGTTAAGTAGTTTCTAATTTTTTGTTTTATCAGTCGTTGCATGTGGATATATACTTGTGAATGTGGAAGTGTATGTTGGTTCGTATAGGGGATGACTACGATCTACTAAAACAACTAACTATTTAGAATAACAACGTTGAAACGAAAGACATACTGATTAAGTTCCTTTGAAGGAGAAGAACAACAAATAATCAATTAGAACAACATCTCTCAAAACAACTTAAAACACTCATGAAGTAGTTTTTGAAACAATAAAACATAAACTTATTAAGTTGTTCCTAGTCTAAGTATGTGGACAAGGGAGATGTGAATTGGGGAGTTGGAGATGGACGAGTTGTGTACATGGGATGTGTGTACGTGGATGTCTTCGACAAATTTGTGGACGGGAGGACTATGGAGGACAAGTCTGTGGATTTGGGCATCATATTGAAGACCGGTAACAAACTCCTGACTACCTTTGAGCACATCGCTCAAAACAACTTAACACTTATGATGTAGTTCTTGATACAACAAAAATAGACTGGTGAAGTTGTTCCTAGTCTAGGTGTGTGGACAATGGATGTGCGGACGCGGAGTTAGGGATGGATGAGTTGTGGATAGGGGATGTGTGTACGTAGATGCTTTCGACAAAATCATGGAAAGGAGAACTGTGGAAGACATGTTTGTGGATTTGAGTAGCATATTGAAGACCGATAACGAAATCTTGACTATTTGGAACACATGACGACGAAAAGAGAGAATCTTAGCTGAGGAGTAAAGATTGAAATGTTTGTTGGGACTCTTTATGGAGAACATTCTAGGAGGAAGTCATGAATCCTCTTGATTGTTTTCTATTTGTGAGAAAAACAATAAATTAGTTTGTAAAGAAGATCTAATCGACTGAGAGGCAGAAGTAGAAGAAGACTTGAACTCACCGTGCATGTTAGTCTGATGTGGAGATGATTGCTTAACTTGCCTCAATTTCTTTATCGCTTTCGATTTCATTATTGGCGAACTGGGTTTGTGTCTTTCGCCGTCAATGAGAGAAAAGAGGAACTGTTTGTGATTAGGGTTCCCTTAATTGGTATAATGATTTTGATCGTTAGGAGGGAAGTTATTTCGGTAGTGTTAGATTTAAGAAAAAATAAATATGATTAATATCAATTTATTTAGATAAAGAATAATATATCTCGTTATGCAGAAAATGATTTGAAGTGTATTTCAAAAGTCAAAAAATGACACTCAGCGTAAATTTTTCTTTAATAAAAGTATCATTTTAGTGAAAAGTTTAATGCAGTCACGTAATCATTTTCTACAATTTCAACTTTGTCTAGGGTATAAACATATGATGTTACACGCATATGAATTTAGACTATTTCTAAACACCCCAACCAAGGGATTTTGGAAAAGCACCTATTACCAAACAAATTAATATTGATATTGATTTTGTTGCCACACTAACCTATTTGGAGATAAGAAAATGCCATTTCAAAAATAATTATGCTCTTGACCTGAGATAATCCCAAATATTTTTATCAGCAGATTTGGGAAGAAAAGATACATCATTAAGACCCCGATACATGACCGAATTCCGTCCAATAAATCTTGGAGAAGATCCGAATTTTTGGCTCGATACTTTATTATAAAAAAAAAGTACTGCATTTAACCACGCGTTAGTGGTAGGGTGGTACATGGTGTCCGGCAATGACGCTAAAGGTCGCGGATTCGAATATGTTGTTTGTCGATGATAAGACCCCTGGAGATTAGTCGGTTGGATCATAGCCTACTGGTCAACAAAACAAAGTACATCACTTATCATAAAAAAGGGTCATGATACGTCAGGGTGCACTCTCATCTCATGAATGCTCTCATAATCCTATTCAACAATGGAGAAGTGAAACTAGATGTACAAATATAAATCGGACACTCTAGGAATTTTCACATCAGATCCCAAATTTTCCAATGGCCTTTACTACCTCGATTAATCCAATAGAAGCCGCTCCCCCCCCCCCCCCCCCCCCGATCGATAAATATCCCACGAGGGACAATTTGTTAATTAAAACCCTTGCATCTTTCAGATTGAGCTCTGATGTGACAATAAGACAAGTCATACTAGTGGAAACAATCAACAAACCCAATATCAGCATAGCTTCAAAAGTTTGTGTTGTTACCATTAATAATAACCTCCAAGAACCAAGAAACACAAATACAATACCTCAAATATGGATACCAACCTCAATGATACTGACTAGGGTTGTCCAGTCTGGAAATATTTCACCGATGGAGAAATTTCAAATGATAAGTGTGAAGCTCGTCGATTAAGGTTAAGAATCTTAAATTGCCTCTTAATAGATCACAATCTCTACTGGAAAAGCATGAACAGAATATTGATGGCTTCACTTAATGGCGCCAAAGTTCGAAGGGTAGTGCAAAAAAAAACATTAAGGAGCTGGTGGCAATCATGCCACCGAACGAGCTCTTTCCATAAAAATAAAGAATCAAGTATATTATTGGCCGATTATGAAAGCAAATTCCAAAAATGCCAGCAACATAGACCCCAATAATCAAGCGCCATCATAGATACTGAGAACGATAATAGCACCCTATCCTTTCATTGCAGTGATTTATAGATTCTTTCTGGATATGACTGGTTACATCATAAAATGAGTGGAAGCTACAAATCTGAGCTTAAGTCCTCATGCAGTAGTGGAACGATCAACTCCAAATCCTTTACCATCCTCCTTAATTGAAACATGTGGAATATATTATGGGATGAATATACTCCTAAAAAAAATCCAAACGCTAAGTGATTGTGTCAATCCATACAAGAATCATGTACCCTGTTTGCATCTTATTCATATTTCAACTCATGTACATATCCTTGAACAATAACATATTTTGGTACACCATATTTTTCAATTTAGAATTTAACTCCTTACTCCTTCTATCCGCATACACTTTTGTCGCTCCTGGGTTTCCTCCATTCTATTTTCTCTTTATTACTTCCAGCTGAATACTTTCATTCCTCGTTACACTCCTTAGCTTCATGGACCAGCATACCACTATCTTATGACTTACACCTAACAGATTCGGTTTCGAGCCTCTTAGGCTTCATCTTCATGGGTAATACCTAAAACCAAGTTTGACGAAAGTCTCTCAGAATGTCTTTTGTAATTAAAACAAATTTGCAAGAAAATGACTTTTGTATAACGAAAGGAAAGATTATGTGGAACACTCGCTATATTATCGGAACCAGAAAAACAAATTATGTTTTTTACTACATTGGCCGCTTCAATGCCAACCCTAGCGCGATCTAGCCTTTCGAAATTGGCCTAGTGATCTTGACTTAAACTCTTTGGCCCTAGGACATCCTTTAGCCCAAACCAATAATTGGAACGTCCTTAAAGACAATGCCAAGTAGCATGATCTTAATGCTATTACAAAGTTGGCATGGCATAGCGTCCGACCCACAATGCCTCTGGCTGTAAAGCTAAATGCAGCCATCACGCTAATTTGAAACACTTCGGTAACCGTGTGTATTTCTCGTATAATCTACACGAGGTAACTATACAAAATAGCGTTAGAAACTAAGTCATCTCTCTCGGCTTCTATGGCAATCGACGAATTTCTTCCTCGCGACTAATAGCGTTCAAATATCCGTTGCCTTCTTCTTTGCAACAAACTTCGAAGAAGACTTTATACTAGCATGTCTCCATGTGATAAACTCCGAGGACGTACCTTACAATCTTTTCTTACTGATCTTATTGTCGTGTGCTCAAAATCAATCGCTAGTATGGCCTATCTCTAAGTTTCACATTGCAATAATCTGTGAGCAATTCACTATTTCTAGCTACTCAGTCTAGTGACTTTGTTAAGAAGTGCTAAAAAGTTATTCAAAGTTTGTCATGTCTTAAAATTACGTTTTTTACAAATTTTGATTATCCGAGTTTCATCTCTCAATAGTGTTCATGTCGCAAAAAAAGATGTTTTAATGGAGTTCTCACAATTGGTAAGCAGTGGCGAAGCCACAGCCAAAGCATTGGGTGCCTGTGCACCCAGTAAATTTTTAAATTTGTATTGTTTTATAAGGTAAAACTAGCTTTTGACCCGCGCATCCGCGCGAGTGTTATTTTTATGAATGTCAAATATTTTAAGTAATTTGTTTGATATAGATGTATATATGACTCAAACTTAGTATCCGATATCTGATCTCGGATCTCATCCGCTTCAAAAAACGAATATTTGGGGATCCTGCTAGTGATTATACGGATTCGACTGATCCATGTACAAATTTGAATAGTAAAATTTAGGTCTGGATATTCGGATTTGGATATTAAATGTTTACAATTTAATTATAGTTATCTATGTATATTATATATGCTTTTATATAAAATAACTAAAATTTTAATTTTATTAAATTTTAATGATTTTTAAGTTTTTTTAAACAATAATTTTAAATATACTAAATAGATGGTTAATAGTTAGTTTTTAATTAAAAAAACAGGTTCGGATATCCGCGTGTATTCGGATTTTATTCCGAATATCTTAACCCTGAATATCCGGATTCGGATAACAATTTTACGAATCCTACGAATACATATCCAAATCTGTATATCCTAAAATACCCCGGATATTCGATATGTCCTAGACCTAACTGTGTATATGTATTATATGGTGATTAAAATTTTTAAATTTTTAAATTACATGAGTTATTCTTTTTAGATATATATCGTACAAATGAATAATACATTATATTTTTT
Organism: Moricandia moricandioides; assembly: GCA_905132885.1. Lineage (NCBI taxonomy): Eukaryota > Viridiplantae > Streptophyta > Magnoliopsida > Brassicales > Brassicaceae > Moricandia > Moricandia moricandioides. Next base: position 67,067 of record CAJHQQ010002004.1, read on the forward strand.
TGTATATAAACCATTTATAATAAATATTAGTGTGTATTTAGTCACTAAATTGTTATGGAAAATTACATGATTTTTTTATTGTAAATAAATAAGTTCAGATTTTAATCGAAAATTATTAACATTATTATCTTTTTTATAGTTCAAATATTGTTGGGTAGCTTATATGAATATGAATAAAAAATAAAATAATTTAATGCTATATATGTATAATTCTATTTTTATTATAAAAATTTGGAAAACACATATACATTTTTTTGAAGTCCTCAATTCTAATGAAAAGATTGTTAATGGGCTTAGCCCATATTCTTTTTTCTTGTTAAATATTAATGTTTAGATGTTTGGATACATGAATAATATTAGTGGCATTTCTTGTAAATATTAAGTTAAAATAAGAGTTATTTTATATTTGTACTTCAGTTTTAATAGAGTAGACGAAAAAAATTTATTAGAAAACATAGAAAATTATCTTTATTACACCCATTAATTCATTGTATACACATTATGCACCCATGAAATTTTACATCTAGATTCGCCCCTGTTGGCAAGTATTTAGTAATTCAGATGTCTGCAAACAGTTTAATGAGGAAAGCGTTTGTTTTGAATTTGTATACAGTGATTTAATGATGGATGAAATATGGTTAGGCTTTTATTCCAAAAATTGTGATATTCAAAGTAAACAAAAAGAAAACCAAGTTTTAGGTCAATGCCGTGTAAAGCGGGAAGCAAGTTTATCAGCTTTCAGAGAAAGATAAGATATAAAGAGAAGGAGAACCACATCATTAGTTGCAATTTCTTCCATCATTTTATTTAACTTTTTTGAAACTTATTGGTCTCACATATCTTATCTACCGAAAACGACTAGATGAAAGTATTAGTTTCCAAGTATATTTCACATGATTAATGGTGTCTTCGAATGGAACCAAATAATCAAAGAAACTGTTACGTGTCTTCGAAAAGAGCCAAATAATCAAAGAAACTGTTATGGGTTCCACACACTAATAAGTCAAGTCACTCAATCTTTTTTGGTTACAAATAAATTAGTCAATCTTATAAATTTTCAATTTTTTTGGTTACAAATAAATTAGTCAATCTTATAAATTTTCAAACGTAGACTGCATTATTATTATTATTATTATTATTATTATTATTATTATTATTATTATTATTATTATTATTATTATTATTATTATTATTATTTAAAATTATAAGAAATTCTGTATTTTCTGTTGCACCAAAAAACCTAGAATGTCTAATGCAAAAAAGATGTAATGATAGTTTGGAAATTTTCGTTGTGATTTCTTGAATTGAAAAACTTCAGTTTGTTATCTTGTGTTGTGTTTCATATTACATTTTTGAATTATTTTAGAATTTATTTTCCTAAACTAGTGTTAACTTTAAATATATACACCATTCAAGTAAATGAGAAATATAGTATTGTAATAGTATTTGGATATTTTTTGGTCCAAAACACTTATATATTCATAAATTATAAAAAAAAATTGTTTTTCAAAATTCTTTAATTCTCTTAAAAAATTAAACTTTTTTAAAATTTAATAGTTGAGTTTGATGGTATATTTTAAGTTATTTTTTAGCTAATATGATATTTTAGTTTATATTAATGAGGCTGATGCCTTAGATTCCAAATGAGTAATATATAAAAAAATATTTTGCTTATTCTACTTGTCGGAACCTTGTTTCCATAAAAAATATAAATGATCTAATATAATTAAATATCAGCGAAATGCATATAGAATCGAGAGAGAGAAAATAGAGACTCCAAATTGTAGCAAAAAAAGAAGAAGGTTTTCAAGATTTTAAACAGTTAACCAGTGGATCTTCTCTTTTTCTCACTTGCCAGATATGGACTCATTTGCATTCAAATCCCAACAACTCCTTAATGTGTTTGTGCACAAAAAATGCCCTATTTGATACTAAAGGAGTCCCTAAGAAGCTTAGACGTTCAAGAAGCCACATGTTTTCCTTGTGGCCAAGCAAATCACTCTAATGGCTATATTCCGATCATGATCACCCACACTGATGCTTTTGGTTTATTGTAAAATGATATTATCTTCCTAAGCGATTGATCTTGTAAAGGTCATGCCTTATATAAGCAGACTTTATTTTAACTCTTAAAACTACCTTTCAATATACAAAAGTTTTATAAGAGAAATTGTTTTCTTCTTTAAAATGTATCTTTGAAATGTATTGTCTTTAGATTCATTTGAGTGAATCATTTGGTTCAGTTGATTTCTGAATGAGGATTGTTTGTGTGTTTAAAGGAAAACTGGTTCACTACCGATTGGAGACTCAGTCAAACCCCAAAGACTAAGAAAGTCAATCAAACCATCATTTACATTTTTCCTTCAGCTGAGAGATTTGTACAACTAGCAGTTTGGTTCCATCATTCTATCAAAGTGAGATCAACTCTTGGTCTTTCATCATTTTGGTATCGGAGTACAAGGCTCCAATCCAAGTTAACCATATCATTTTACTTGTCTTCATTCTTGTTGTTTAATTCATAAAAATCAAAATCATTCGCAAATTATGTGAAACAACTTTCATATAAACTTCAAAAATTGCCTAAAATAGATGCCAAAAAGGAGATTGACATAGTATGGAGCAACGGCTAGAGATGAAAAGAGACGTAATCTCGCTCATTGACTTTTTTTCCCATTGCTCGTTCATCTCACAAGTAAACTGCAAGCAACATGCCCCCATTACTTTTACATAAAGCTTCTTTCGTAAATATTTCACGAGACATCTTTCGTATAGCCTGGCCGAGTTATACGAAACAACTTTCGGAAGGAACGGAACAAGTTTTGAGAAAAAACTAACTATACGACTATTGTATAACTAAAAAGCTACATAATTTGTCTTCTGCACAAATAATTATCTTCATCCTTTCACTTCTTGGCTTTATAGACCAGAATACCATTATCATATGACTTACACCCAAATGATTCGGCATCTAACCTCTTAGGCTTCATCTTCATGGATGATAACTAAAACAAAGTCAACAAAAGTCTTTCAGAGTGAATTTCATAATTAAAACTAAGTTGCGTGAAAACGACTTTCGTAAAACTAAAGGAAAGAATATGCGGAACAGTCGACGTATGATTAGAACCAGAAAATACAAAATATATTTCTACTCCACTGCGAACCCAACACGGTCTAGGCTTTCGCACTTGGCCTAGTGCTCTCGACTTAAATCCTTGGCCCTCGCACAATTACTCATTTCCTTAGCCTGAACAAAAAATTGGCACATCCTCAAAGGCAATTCAAAATTAGCATGACCTTAGTATTATTATGAATCTGGCATGGTATAATGTCCGACTCACAATGCCTCCGGCAGTAAGACTAAACACAGCCTTCGCGCCAGTCCAAAACTAGGGGTGGGCATATCAGTTTAGTTTCGGGTTCGGTTTGGTTTGGTTTGGTTAATTTAGGTTTAATAAAACTTAACCCAATTAAAACCAAAGTAGCTTTGGTTTGGGTTTGGTTTGGGCTTAGTTCGGTTTGGCTTAGATTTAGTTTGGTTCGGCTTAAATTTAGTTCGGTTCATTTTATTATGGTCTGGTTTGGTTCGGTTCGGTTCGGTTCGGTTCGGTTCGGTGCAGTTCGGTTTGGTTATAAAATATATTGGTATTAATTTGTTTATAAAACAATTAACTTACTAAAAGATTATTTTCACCTAACTTTGATCTTTATTGACCCTAGAAGAATTTATGTTAGATAATCTTAACTTAAACAATAGAAATTGAAGAATTTACGAGACAAAACTACTACAAGACTTTAAATAATTAATAGTTTTCAGGTTTTGTTTTTACTACAATATTTAGGTATTACATATTATTAGGATTAGAACTAGAGAATATATATAAGAATATTATTTGTATCATAACTTTAAAAAAACATAGAAGTTAAGAAAAAAATGAAACATTAACCAAAATATTCACAATATGTAAATATACATATATATATATGAGATAAAGACCAAAATAGACCTAAAAAAATTTTGTCCCTAAAATAGCACTAAAAAAAGACCAAAATAGACTTTATTAAATGATGTAAATATATATTTATATCCCTTGAGTTAATTAATCTAAAATTATGGTTTAGAGTTATGGGGTTGGGTTTTGGAGGTGGGGTTTATAATTAAATAAAAATTTAAAAATATTTAAATTTTCAAAATAAAAAGGATTTATTTTGGTCATTTTTTTCTTGAGTGTTATTTTTGTGACAAAAACTTCAAAAATGTTTACTTGAGAGATTTGTCCTATCTATATATATATATATATATATATATATATTTATTAATAGAAAGAAAAACATATTGGTTATCAGTTTAGTTCAGTTTAAACCCAAACTAAAACCAAACTATTGAGAATAAATTTAGTTCGGTTTAAACCCAAACCAAACCATTCAGGTTGAATAAAATATGAACCAATTAGGTTATGTAAAAAACACGGTTTGATTTAGTTTAGTTTAATTTTGGTTGGGTTAGGTCGGTTTGGTTTGGGTTTTTTTCCCAACCCTATCCGAAACACTTCGGCTACCATATTTGTTTCTCGTATAACCAACACGAGATAGCTATACAATATAGTCTTGGAAAAAGTCGCACAAAATGTTTTTCAAAAGCTTAAACATCTCTCTCGGCATTAGTGGCAAGCCAAGAATTTCTTCTTTGCAACTAGTAGTGATCAAATCTTTGTTATCTTATTCCTCGCAACAAACTCCGAAGAACACTTTCAGTATCTATATGTCTCCTTGTGATAAACTCCAAAATATTTAATTAGAAAGTTTTACATGTTGGTATTATTATTATTTAAAATTCATATTAGAAATTTTTACATTCTTTTGTACCAAAAGCATGTAGATATTCTAATGCAAAAAAACATATAACGACAGTTTGAAATTTTCATTGTAATTTTCTTGAATTGAAAAAAAAAAATCACTTTGTTCTTTTGTGTTGTGTGTTATATTACATTTCCAAAATATTTTAGCAACTATTTTCTTAATTTGGTGTTAATTATGAATATATACACCATTCGAGTAAATAAGAAAAATAGTATTGTAATTATATTTGGAATTTTTCGTCCAACCCATATATTCATAAAATATAATAAATAAATAATTCTCTTAAATAATGAAATATTTTTTCTTGATTTAATAGTTTGATTTTTACTATTTATATCCCAAATTATTAACCATAATATACTTTTAGTTTTACGGTGTATTTTAAGTTCTTAAAGTGTTGGGGTTTAACAAGTGTCTTCGTCTCCCGTACAAAATTTGGAGGAGGAGGATAATCGATATATCAATTTTTTCTCTCAAACAGGTAAAGAAGTCTTAATTACAACCTTGACTCTTTTACTATGTAATGTTTTAAATTTCTTGAAAGTTTGTGTAACATTCCGAGTTGTGATACATGAAAAAAGTTTTGATTTACTTTTTTCGTCACACATCCGTTTAGAACTTCATTATTAAGCGTGCTTGGGCTGGAGTAGTGAAATGATGAGTGACCTACCGGGAAGTCATTCGCTATACCATCCGAGTGAGGTCAAAACACGAGGAAATGTCGGGTTGTGATTGCAGGGTCAGTAAACAATGATTTTGAGCCTTGAAAAATTAACGCACCAACCGATGGAACGAAATTGGGTCCACGGGCGGGCCGAGAGAGAGGGAGTGGGTGGCCCATTGGGAGGATGTTACAAGTGGTATCAGAGCTGGTTTGTCATCTCAGTTCTAACCCGAGAGGCGTCTTGAGACCTGTCGTGGGGTGCAACGAGGATGTTACATTCTTTGAGAGAGGGTGAATTGCAACATCCTGAGTAGTGATATATGAAGAAAGGCTTAAGAGAATTGATTTGATTACCTATTTCACCAAAGTTGACTTAAATTTTTTGTCACACATCCGTTTAGAAATCCAGGGTTAAACGTGCTTGGGCTGGAGTAGTAAAATGATGGGTGATCTATCGAGAAGAGATTCTCGATATCGTGCAAGTGAGACCAAAACACGGGGAAATGTCAGGTGGTGATTGCAGGATCAGTAAACAATGATTTCGAGCCTTGAAAAATTAACGCACCGACCGTTGGAACGGGATGAGCCCACGGATCGAGAGAGCGGGTGTGGGTAACCCATTAGTCGTGAACGGTCGGGCCGTTACAGTGTGAGTCAAGAAAAAGTAAAAGACACAAGAAAATTGTGGTGGTCATCAGTTAAAGATAATCAAAGAATCTCATAAATATCTTCGAAAAAGAAGGTGATCTAGGAATAAGAGACTTGGAGGACTTTATGCTAAGTTAGATGAGTTTCTAACGTAAAATTAATTAGTGATAAGTGAATTGATGCTCTGAGCGTTAGTTTCGGAATGTTTAGTTAAAGAACGATGGGCATGCTTTGGACAAGGTTGATGTGGATCGGTTTAGATTGTTTAGATCGGGTCTTAATACCATGTTAAGTTAGATAGACTTTCAACCAAAAATAATTAGTGATAAATGGATTGACTCATCTATCTTATATATTACATAAGATTCCTTACAATTACCGATGTGAAAGATTTTTAGTCTCTAATACTTTAATATAGCCTTTGCTTGCTAAGCAAGTATGGAGATTTATTAAATACCTTCATCTCTCTGAATGAGAGTTTATAACTCCAAATACAAGAGAAAATCCAGCTACATAGCTCCCACATGTCTAGTTATGATTGGAAAAGCGTCAAACAAGCCTAACCTTTGATCCCTAAAGGCACCATGTGGATAGTTGGAGATGGTGAAAAGATTAGAGTATGGCAAGAAAGTTGAATTCTAATGTGAGATATCAAACAAAGTAATACATTGGAAAATTAGATAAGGAGTGGCTAAAATATAATAAGAAGTGTAACTCTAATTAGAATGAGACCTTTTGGGAACAATATCATACTAATCGAACAATAAAGAGTTGGGTATGGGCTTTAACAATCCCAACAATTGATATTAATGTTGAATGACGAGAAATCTGCAGGAAACCAAAATAACCTTCGAGATATGAATGGAACCCTTCGAGATATGAATGAGAGGTATGTGGCAGAGATTAAGTCAGAAGATCCTGGAATTTCATTTGTGGGACACAAGATGAATGTGATCATTAGTTTGAGAGGAAGAATGTGAGATATCGTTCTACATTGAAAATTTTAGATAAAAAGTATCTAATATATAAAGAGATGTCTAGCTCTACTTAGTACGAGGCATTTTATGAATGAATCAAAAGTAAAGTCATGTGGGCTTGGCTCTTGGCTCTTAAGCCTAAAATGGACAATATTGTACTAATCAGATAATAAAGAGTTAGAAATAGGCTTTCACAGAACCTAACAATTGTTATTAGAGTGGTTTGAAGAGCATATGCAAGAAGACCAAAATACTCTTCAAGTGGGAATGAGACCCTTCAAGTTGGAAGAGGAGTCTGTGGCAGAAATTAGTCAGAAAATCATATAACATGTGATAGTTGTGGAAGAAACATTCTCAAAGGAAACCATGTGGTTACTAGTAGAAGGTGGTTCCAAGATGATTAGTGAAGGAAAAACACACGAGATAAGTGTGGTCCTTAGTTTGAGGGAGATAATGTGAGATATCAAACAAAGTCCCACATTGCAAATTTAGACAAGAAGTGGCTACTATATAATAAGAAGTCTAACTCTAATTAGTACAAAGCCTTTTGAGAAAAAATCCAAAAGTCATCCATGCAGACTTGCTTTACATGCCCAAAATGAACAATATCGTATTAATTGCACAATAAAAAATTGGACATAGACTTTCACAAACCCAAAAATCAAACCGTCCACCTTAAGTTGCAGGTTGAATGGGGGTGGAGGCTCCTCCAAATATGAGAGTTAAGGAACTCTTCATACATGGCACAATAATTTGAGAACAATAAAAAGCTTCACAGCTTATTGACAATGAAGAAGTGAGAAAATTTTGGAACAGTCATTCGGACTGTGTTGAAGAGTTTGGATATACTGTCTTGGAGTTATAGCACTACAAGTGGGAACACTATTAAAACAGGCTTTCAAATTCAAAAACAATTGTCTGAGAATGATAATCAACCTCAAGTGGGAACTCTCCACTATTGCAGAAGATATTAAGAAATTTGTTAACCATTGTGGAACATTGATCTTACTCATATTGTAAAAAACTAATGGTGGGGAGTTTCCCATTAAAGAGAAGATGAGCTCATGCTGTGTGCCAACGGTGTGGAGATGAGATTAAACAATCAATCATATTCTGCCGTAGAATTGTGAATGAAGTACAAGATTTAGCATCGACAAAGCTTGCTTCATATATTAGGGAAAGTAACTCTATATATCCAAACTTAGAATCTATTATCCAAATAGTAAGATCGATACTGAAGAGAGTAAATTTTTTATTATAGGGTGGAGACTATGGAAAATGAGAAATAATCTCATTTTTAACAAGAGAGACCATATGTTATTAACAACACATAGATGAAATATGGTTTATGGTGTGAGAC